>ML779906.1:1699834-1714645 GCA_009831015.1 Picea engelmannii | reverse complement strand
GTTCCTTCTTCCTGCAATTACCCTCATGACAATGATACAAATAATATATATACAAGTGCATACATGAGGGTGTTGATATGATTTCTCCAATGGCACATGGTTGATCTTTGTCCTCTGACATCTTCATGAAGGAGGTAGTCACAACGTCACCTTTTTGTATCACCCACAATAAGTCTTCCTTTGAAGTCTTGTCTTCCAGGAACTTGAATTTGCTTGATCCATCAAGCTTATCTTCCATCATAGGTTTTTTTCATCATAATTTTAGATTCTTCACAACCCCTTGTCAACTGGGCTAGAAAGCCTAACAAATAGGCTAGACTAGCACTTTTAGGTTTTGTTGGACTTATGACTGCCAACAATAAGACTTTAAAATATAGGATAACATTGGTGATCTAAAGAGCTCCTTCAATGAGTTGTAGAAACCCTAATACTGAAATTTCTGCAGAAATTAGCAAAACCCTAGAAACCCTAGGGCCAAAATTTCAAAATGCTCGGAATTTCACTCTGAGAGTCTTTGGAGGTGCGCTGGAGGAGGTCATACTCTCCTGTGCCAAAATTATCCCCAACGTTCAAGTATTAAGGGCTGAAAACATCTTAGAAATGAAGGTTGTACGGATTTTCTGGAAACCCTAGGGGGGTCGTACGGTTCTGCAGAAAAGAGAGGAGACTAGTAGATGCTTGTGCAATGGGTTCTTCAAGACCTATGATCTGAAACCATGTTAATTTTTTAATAGACAAGGTTAATCATGAAATTCATTCCATTTTAGCATTTAACTTAACCATAACCAATAATGTTGCAGTAACCAATATCACAAGAAGAAACACCATGCACAAGAACACAAGAAGTATCCTGGGAAACTCTTTTCAACAAGGGAAGAAAACCTAACCAAATCCTTTGCTATATTCTTCAAGAGAAATACCTTCACCACCAAGAAAACCTAGCACACAAGAGGGTGCTTGCAAACCCTAGAAAACTAGCGCCCAAGAGAGGTGCGCACTTTTCCCAAGTAGATGTACTTGCTAAAATTTCCAAACACACACAAAAGATATGATTCCTCAATGGTAAATTTACCTTTACTTATATTAGACTTGACTTGTCAACCTAAGTGTCTATTGGAACAACAGGGTCGACCTCTATATCTCATAATATAATTAATATTAACCAAATTAATTATCTTTTACATTAATTATCAATTACATTAAGGTGGGGCCGACCTGTACCCTTTACATTACAATTAGGTGATCCAAATGGATATCAGTGGCCACCCACCTTTTCCAACTGGCTCGAAACAGTTTTCTGACAATTTTGGCAATTTACTATTTTTAGCAGTTTTAACTTCCGGGGCCATTTTGAGGGCCTATATGAAGGTTTTTCAGGATTGAGCTCCTCAATGATAGCTAAAGGAAAAATTGAGCCCCCAAAATGAATCTCCTCGACGATACCTTTCAAACGGGCTATCACATGCCTAAAACGGAGATCGTATGCAAACGTTACGACCTCGAGAAGTTGATGTACTAACTTACCCAAACGGGGCCCACATGACTTTTGGCGCTTCATCTCCTAGGGTTAGGTTTTTGGATGTCTAGTGTTTTTTGCATTCTTGCTTATTGTAAAAAAGGCCTTCAGAACCTCATTGTAACCATCTTCTTGAGAATGAGCGCAGTCGTTACATCTCTTCTAAGAGATAAGCCGCCACCACTCCAGCAAGCTTGTTTCCACTGTCTTTTACAATTTTAAGCTTATTTAGTTATTGAATAGAAAAAAAGTTTTACTGTATCTCTGTTATTTTGTGTTAAGCACCTGTTAATAATCTGTATTCATTTTGTTCTGCTCATAAAATCTGGATCATTAGGGTTACAGGCAGGTCTGACTCTTGAAAAATATAGAAATGGATCTCATACACCCACTAGTGCTCAACCACTAGGGGCACATCCATAGGGATGTCCATATCTCTGGCTCACTGCATTACACAGAAGAACCACTTCTCACTAGTGCTCAGCCACTAGGATCATGTTCACCTATGCTCTTCCATAGGCATGTCCACTCAAAATATCTTCTTTCCCACTGCATTACACGAGAGACTCATCTTGAGTTCATCATCAAATCTCTGCTCAGAGGAGGATAATACATCATCTTCATCTCTATCTCATGACTATGCACCCAACACTTTGGGATTTCACACGTGCACCTTGTGTTCAGCCACATGCACGTCCAACTCTACAGATCTCCTTTCTCACTATGTTACACAGGAGAATCATTTGGAGTTATTCTTAACTCTCTGTAAGGAGGAGGCCATATCTACGTTCCAACTCTATCTCATTTAGGAACCATACACCCCTCTCAGGGGATTTCTCTTAGGTTTGTGTCCTGGAGAATGTCTCACATGGCTGCAATCATCAACATAAAGGGTCTCAAATGAAGGCACTTCCACAAAGTTTGATGAGGGTCATAAGCTGACAAGAAACATAAAAAAAGGTGAAGAAGAGGTGATAATTAGTGAAGATGATGCTTGGTGAGGATATTAGAGTGGATCAAGTTGAAAATTTTATGGGGAAAGAATTGATTGGGATATTCCAAAGTCAAAAAGTCAATTGTCACTCTTTGAACAGTTGATTGCAATGTTGGTGGTTTCCCATTCTAGGTTATGGTCCTATTTACCATATCTTATCTCAAGGCTGAATAGGGTTTATTTTTTGTAGTGAGGAAGATGCAAAGAGGATTTTCAAGCTATGATGGTTATGGGATTTGTCATACCTATCACTAAGGTCTTGGTTCCTCTATTTTGATCCCAAAACTGAGTTTTCTAGGAAAGTCCTATTTTGGGCCAAATTTCCCAATCTCCCTATTGAATTCTAGTTAAAGAAATCTACAAGGGATATTGGAGATTCCTTTAGTAGGGTATTGGAGGTGGACCTATCCTTTTAGTCTAATTTTTATTGGACAATGACCTGAATTATGGTGGAGATTGATTGGATTAAGGGCTTAGTAGATCCTTTGGAAATATAGGTAAGGGATAAGAGTCGTATTTATATTATGAATTATTGTAGAGTCAAGTTTTGTTGTGTGCCTTATCACTTGTATAGTCATGTGATCGATGAGTATACTCAACCATTCATGTGGAATATTTGGAAAAAAAAAAAAAAAGTGTAGTCTTCTGATGAAGTAACAAATGAAAATCCAAGTGAAGGGGGATTTCTTGCACATCACTCTAAGGATTCATCTTCTCCTTTTGATCATGTAATCACGGTGGGGAAGGACTCCTTAAAAAAAATATTTGTAAGGAGACTAGGAAAGATGATGTTGATCCATGTACTGTGCAATCACAGGAGGCTAGCAGGACATCTTGTGGATATAGGTCTCAACTTCATGAAATTGGTTCAACACTTTCATCTGATAAGTGTCATGAAAATCCTGCATATATTTTGGAGAAAATTATATATTTTGTTTTTAATCCTGGTGATAATGTTGGTTGGCCATCACTTTTAGAACTATGTCGGTGATTGATTTTCTAGAGGATGGTCCCCAAGTCCCTAAAATAAATATTTTGAGTCCTAGTGATGCAGGAGCATCGCCTTCAAAGTAAAAAACGCTTGAGTCCTAGTGATGCAGGAGCATCACCTTCAAAGTCAAAAACGAAAGCATGGAGGCAAAGATATGACATCTCAGCATGAGAGAGTTTCAAATCAACAATTAACTCAGAAGTAAATCGAGTTGTTGAGATATTTTTGAAAGCAACATTTTTAAATATGTCATGTTTGTAAAGTCTTGAAAGACTGTAAGGGGTTGCAGATATGGAGTGTTGACTCTTATCTGGTAATAACTGTTAGTTATTGTAATAGGACAAAGTAGGTAACTGCTAAGAGTTGATAGGATAGGTTGCATACAGGACGAGAGAGCTCGTGGAGCCAGTCCTTAGATAGTTTGTTATTGTATTGTAACATATAGAATAGAGAGAATGAGATAGAGATTAGAGAGATCAGTAGAACAGAGTAGAGTAGAAGAAATACTATTTAATTTGTTTTCATGAATGAATAGAACAGACAGAATTGTCCCAAATCCTTGGACTATGTTCATCTTAATGTGTGATTGAATGAATATTGCATCCTATATGTGTTCTTTAGTTTATTTCGTTCATGTATGATTGTCGGGAAGTTGATTGTATGAGTTCGTGACGAAACTGGATAAGTTTCAATTGTTTCTCTTTTGACACTCGTATGCAAGGTGTGCATCTCGAACACAAGGAGTGCATCAATTGAGTCTCGGATTGACTCAGAGGAGTTCAGAGAGAACAAAGGAAACTTAGACTAGGTGCAAGGAGTGCACAGCGTCAAGGAGCGACCAAGCGTCGAAGAACCATAATAGAGGAACGTCGAGTGGGCGAGAATAATTTATTTTCAAGAAATCCTTCGATCTAAGTTATCGAAATCCCGAGAATGCAAGGTGTGCGTGGGAATTTGAAATCCTTTAAGAATAAAGCTTAGAAGAGATATAACGTTTCATAAGTGTTGACGAGATCTAAGAGTTGGACTCGTAGGAGGAGAAAAGGTTTGAAACCTTTGAAGACTGAGAAATATTCTAAGTTAGAAGAGATCAGAAGCTTAGGAGAGAGGAGAGACAATGGCCATTGGATCACCGTGCAAAGGATCAAACAATCGTCTGATCAGAGTGAGGTGCACGAGCCTTAGTGCTTCGCACACTCAGGAGAGAGGACTCATCAAGGTTTGAGACTTGAGATTTCCAAAGCGCGAAGAGCCGGAGAGCCGAAGCGAATCTGGACCATTAGATCCATAAGGGTATGTGTTGGTGGGTCATGAGATCCAAAGGAAGGCAAAAGGTGAAAGGTTGAAATACCCGAAGTCTGAATAGTCGAAGATTCATGAGTCGTCGATCTGTGAGGGGACACTTGTCAACAGATCGCGAGCTTCGGGTAAATTGTAGTGGGTTTTTAGTTTGAGAACTGAGATTGTCGAATCCCGAAGACCGGAAGGCCCAAAGTAAAATTTGGACCGTGAGATCTAGAGGAGATGTGGCGTGAATCCGTGGACTTCGGGTAAAGTCCCGAAGTGATTCGTAGCCATCAAATCTAAGAGAGATGTGGCATAGATCCATGCACTCTGGGTAAAGACCCGAAGTAATCCTCGATCATCAGATCAGGAGGACACGCGTCAGTGGATCACATCCTTCGGATAAAATCCATTTGGAAAAGGAAGAAGCTTGAGATTTGAGATCTCAGAAGTCCGAAGACCCAAAGGAAATATCGACCGTCAATCGAGAAGGAGGGCCACAGGACCGTTGATCCAAGTTGAAAGGTAAAACACCCGAAGTGAAGGCAGGACCATTGATTAAGAGGACAAGTGTCTGCAGATCGTCAACTTCGGAGGATTGATGTACGAAAGAAAGCAGGGTTTGAGATTGAAAAGCCCGAAACCCGAATCACAAAGGTGATATCGATCGTTGATTCAGAAGGGGCAGATATGGTCTGTAGATTTGAAAAGCACATATCTGAACCGCCAGTTCAGATAGTATCGTCAAGATCATGAGATCGATGATCCTGTAGCATTGCGGTGATAGGATTTGCACAGAATTTAAAATATCTAGGGAGGGTCGCAATCCATACTGTGGTTTTTCCAAGAGGACACGTGGAGGTTCGAAGAGAATTGCAAGTTGAAAAGTGGGTTGATCCCAAACGGCTTTTGGTTGCACCTGCAATCGCGTGGTCACGTGAAGTCGTTGCCCAAGGTCACATCAAGAGGGGGATTATCATAGAAAGGAGCTAACCTCCGACACTCTGAGATTTCATAGGAGAGCGAAAGGGAAGGTTGTGGGTGCTATTAGACCGCACCAGTAAGTCGGAAGGGCCTGTGTTTAGATACTTAAGGAGACCGTTAAGGTTTCAGAGGGTCATTTGACTCAAGAACCGGAGATCCTTGACTGGGAAGTCGTGTAGCCCTACGTGGGAGTAGGGGGGATGCGTCATATAGACAATCAAAGCTCAATATGTCTTGGGGGAAAGAAAATACATAATCTTATGCCATGTATAGAAATTGTTTAGTAGTCAGGAGATTTCTTTGAGTCTTTCCAATTATGATTGTGGGGATGAGAATGTTTCTTTGAATTTGGGAAAATATATTCTAAGGCCAAAGAAAGGAGATTTAGTTAATGGAGCAAGTACTACTCTTGGGGGGATAGGACTTGATTCATTCCTTGAATCTGGCGGAGTGGATAAGATCTTGGGTGGAGCCTTTTTTTTTCTAATCATAGTGTAATAATTCTTCAAATCAACCGAAAAAATTATAAACTAGAAAGTCCATTTAAACTTAATTCAATGTGGCTTGAGGAGGAGGATTTTAGGAACTTAGTTTCAAATGAGTAGACTAGTTTTGATCCCAATTCAAGAGGATGAGCATGCTTTCAATTCATTTTAGCTCTAAAAAAAGTGAAAAAGGTAGTAATTGAGTGGGTTTCAAGAAGAAGGAAAGGTATGGATAAGGAGATAAAGTTAGTTAAGAAGGAGATATCATACTTATTTGAAGGGAAAGAGACTATCATGTTCAATGAGGAGGAGGGATTTAAGCTAAAAGAGTTGGAAGGTAACAAACAAAGAATTCTGGCATTGAGGGAAGAAGAATGGAAAATTAAAAGAAAAGACATTTGAATTGAGAAAGGTGGCGAAAATATGATTTTTTTTCATAATTATGCCAATCATACAAGAAGGGTAAATACTATTTGGGAAATGAGAAATTTTGATGGCCTTGTGGTTATTAAATTTTCTGAAATTGCTTAGGTAAGGTTTACTTGTTTTTATAACATATTTAAGGAACCAAGTTAGGAAAATATAGTTGAAACCTTAAATATTTCTTCTTTCTTTCATAGTTTTGTCATAGAATAAAATAATCATATGTGTATAGAAGAGGTTTACAAGGATGAATTTTAGACAATTCTTGTGTCACAAAATTCCAGGTGTAGATGGGTGGATTATAGATTTCCTTTTTGGTTTTTATGAGTTATTGGAGGATAAATTTCTTAGAGTGATTGAGGGGTTAAAAACTTAGGAAAGGTTTCTAGTTCAGTCAATGCTACTTTTCTAGCCTTATCCCAAAAAAGGATAAGCCAGAATTCTTTGATGAATTTTGTTGCATATGTTTATGTAACTATTTGTATAAAATAATTTCAAAATTTCTAGCAATTAGGCTCAAAAATATTCTCCAATGTTATTTCACAAGAGCAATTTGGTTTCTTAGTAGATATGAAAATTTATGAGACCATTGATGCAACTCAAGAAGGTATTTATTCCATGAAGGTTAAAAATTTCCAATTGTGAGTTTGGCTCTTTAACCATTCATCCATGGATGTTGGATAAACGTCATCAACATATTCATTATATAATATGAGTATAGACTCAAATTTGAAATTGGGTAGTCTAGGACCCAATCACATTCTTTTTCTCATACTTGATTCATGTCGAGTATTATCAATAGACATTTAACAAAGGTCCATGATTGAAAAACTTGTTCAAGAGTTGGTTGGGAATTATTCATTGATATTGCTTTGATCCCCTATCAGAGGTCATCGGCCCACATACAACATTAGCTCATTTTTGCTTCTTCTTATTGGTTTTAGCTATCTAATGGTGAGTTGGATAATGAGAAGTGTTTCCTCAATATTTGTTTCTCTCTTAATAAATGGTTCCACCTCTGGACAATTTTTTTAAGTCGTCCCAAGGAGTTTGGTAAGTTCATCCTCTGTCTCCCTTGCTTTTTCTAATGGTCATGGAGGGTATTAGTAAGGCCATCGGGGAGGCCAAAAGAGTTGGAGCTATTTCAAGTGTAAAAGTAAGGAGATCATGATATTTAACCCATCTTCTAGTTTTAGACGATGTCTTGTTATATATAAATCGCAATTTTAGGGAATCCAATAAATTGAAGGAAATGTTGGATCTTTATGGTAAGGCAATAGGAATGGAGATAAATTTACAAAAATCATCCATATGCTTTAATGTGATAGAGGTTGGATATGAATAGAGGACTCTTTTGAACTTCCCCTTTAGAGTTATAAATTTGCAAGAGGGGTTTAAGTATTTGAGTTTCCTATTAAAACCAAATGGCTATAGTAGAAGGGATTAGGGTTGGGTATTAGAAAGAATTGAAGCATGAATCAACCATTAGAGCAATAAGTGGCTTTCAATTGATGGGTATTTGACTTTCGTAAAATTAGTTTTAGAGGCAATTCTTGTAGTTTTGCAATCAAGAAACTATGTTTCAATTTTCTTTGATCTAATAAATGTAAAAAAGATTGCATTCCACTAGTCAAATGGAAGAAGATAGCTATGCCCAAAGAAAATGGGGGTTGGGATCTAAAAATAATGCATGTTTTTTGTTTATCTTTGGTAACTGAAAATCCTTATAAGGTCTTGACTAAACATGGTTTACGGAGAGAGATATTAGACCATAAATACATTTCTCCATGTACATTTTTAGATTGGATAAGAAATCCAAGGAAGTCTATAAGGATTGTGTCCAATCAATGGAAAGCATTAGTATGATCATTTCTGGTGATTGGAGATTATTTAGCTTAGAAGTTTGGATTGAGGGAAAAGGTGAGACTCGGTAATGACTGTATTTTGGGTTGTAGGGGCAGGTTCCTCTTATCATAGGAACCTATTGAATCCCTTCATAAAAAAGGTTGCTTCGTATTGAATCAAGTAGTAGATGTAACCACAACAAGTATTTGGAGCCAAGGATGGCACTCTATTAACTCTTTGGGTTTAGTTAGAAATAAGGTAAATAAATGGAATGCTTATATAAGCTATCTCATAAAGGGTCATATTAGATTGAAAGATGAACTAGAATCCTTCACCTAGGTCAAGAATAAATTTGAGGTGAATATTATACAAAATTGGGTTATAAGGTTATGTTTGAAATAGTTAACATTGAACCTTGTTGATGGTGGAAGCATTTATGGAAGCTTAATGCTCCAAAGAAATCTAGAATTCTTCTTTGGTTGGCTCTTGTTAATAAGGTTTTCACTTGAAAACATTATAAATGAGAAACACACAAGGCCCAAGCATTCGTGTTCTATGTAGGAAAGATTGTGAAAAATGTGTTTATCTTTTTATTCAGTGTTCATATTATGAGGATATGTGGAAGGAAGTTAAAAAAAAATAGAGATGTAGAAAATGTTTGGCAAAGAAATTCAATTAAAAAAATGTTTGTGAGCATGGTTTGAGAAAATAGAATTAAATAAATTTAGAGCCATTCCATGTTTGGTATTGTGGGGCATTTGGTTAGCCTAAAACTCCATCATTTTTTAAGACGGGTTCATTCCTAATTTTCAAGTGTGTGCTTAGATTTATGCAATGGTGCAAAAGTGCATATCACAAGGTTCATATATCATTAAAGGAAAATTCTTGAGATTCAAATAGACATATCCTTGCCCTGGGGTTTCTTTAATGTTGCATATTAGAGTTGCCATAATTTCAGTAGTGTTGGAGGAATCATGTATTTCTTAGAGGAGCATTATGTAAAATTTAAAGTAGGTCTTGGTGTTGGATCTAATAATCCTATTAAGTTCGTAGCATTAAGGTTGTTTTTTTTTTTTGTTTCTTAGAAGTGTTTATGACTTGTTGGATCATAATTCTAATCATTAGTTAAGAAATCACAATCCAGGGGCATCTAAGCTGTCAAAATCACCCAAGGATCGCACCCGGTCTGGGTCGCACCAACCCTTAACATGGTTGGATTTTGGGTGTCTCCTCCTGACTAAAAACATCATAAGGATATTGAACTCGGATTGTCTAGAAAACAAAACCCACACATTAACCAATTGAGCTAGCAGAAATTGACATTAAAATTAAAATTATTGTTGAAATATGCTTTGGAAATGAATATTTCTAAAATTTAGATATTTGGGGATTCTACATTGATAATAAATCGGATGATTGAGACATTAAACCTTCATAATGTAATGATTAGGCCCCTCGAAGATAGTTCAAAAGTGATTGGTTCTCAATTTGGTTTTATCTCATATAACCATGTCTATTGGGAATTAAATTTCGTTGCAGATTTCCTCTTTAAAAAAAGGTCGAAGATTGGGTTAACCTAGCCTAGATTTCGTGCATTTTGAAAAGACTTATTCCCATCTCGATCTTAACAACCAACCATTAGAAACCTACCGCCATACCATATTGTAAGTAACAACAACGTTGTGGAAGGTCACATGATTCTAATGGAGACCTGAGATGGAGTTACAAATGGCATTGTTCAACGCTTTTGATATGTTCTTACTTTACTTAAATAACTCCCTTTTTGGTCTTTATATTGTAATTATGTTAAAATGTGGCAGTTCTTTTAGCCTCCTTTTATGTTTGTAATATATTGGGATTGTTGTAATGAGAAGGGATATAAAACTATCTCAAACTTTTTTTATTATTTTTGGGATAAATATTTTATTATTTTTGGGATAAATATTTTATAATCATAGATTGGGTGACCATCTTGGTAGTTATTTTCTGGTAGATAGAAAATAGAAAAATACCTCTTTGAAGTGTATGTAATTTTAGTTTTGTAAATCAATAAAAATTAAGATTTTTTTTAATAGAGAAAGAAATTTATATTATTTATAATAATCAAATAAATTAATTAAATTGAAAAAAATAACTTAAATAAAATAAAATAAATAATAAAACATAATAACAATAATAATTTATAATAATCAAATAAATCATTATAAATACTTCAAAACTTTCTCCTTTAACCACCAATAAGTGTTTTTAAATATTTTTTTATTCTAATATAATTATAATTAAGAGTTGTAAAAATCAAAATTATAATTAAGAGTTATAAAAATCAAAATTATATCTTGCTTTTTTAGAAAACATACATGGTGTGAAAATCAGGAGTGTGACACCTTAGCTATTCATTCTTATTACATATCCTTAAAATTTCATCCACTTGTTCAATTTCTATTTGAATTTTGATTATGGACCAATGCTCCATTTCCGATCTCCAAATGGTTTTCAATCCCGATCGGAAAGTTTCAACTGATCAAACAATGCCTAAATAAATGGTTTTTTTTTTCCACGAGAAAAAATGCTCTTTATATTCATAAGGATATAAAAATTTACAAAAATCATCTTCTCGAAAGACAGCACACATAGGAGGAAATGCTTAATGCTTGGATCAATCCATCACTGTCCAGACTATCAAATCGAATTCTCATCTATGATTGGCTTTCAAATCAATGGATGTTCAGAATAGAATTGAAGATGACAAATCAAAGCTTAATCTTGTAGGCTGGTCCTTTGTTGCCATCCTCCCATATTGTAAAACAGATTTGGCTTGATGGAAGGTGCAATGCTCTTTTAGAAAGGGTATCCGCCTCGTTGTTTTCCTCTCGGAAAATGTGCTTGAAAGAGAGCTTTCTAAACAATTGTGTAGCATCTTTGGTTCTCTCTTTCCAGCAATCAAGGACTGCCACCTGGAAGTCAGCAAGTCCATTCAGCCAATCGATGGTAAGTTTAGAGTCTCCAAGAAGTAACAACTCATCGGTGTGGCGGCTTGCCAGAACGAGAGATGCCCAAGCACCTAAAAGTTATGCCTTCATGTTAGATCCCTGTCCGCAATTCAAAGTCCATCGAATGCAGGTGTGGGGGTTTAAAGCAATTTTCCCCCCGGCTCCACAAAGAGCGCCTCCTTGTTGTGAGGCTCCGTCAAACTAGGCCATTGCCCTGTCAATTGGGAAGATAAAAGAGTGTCGAACGGGTGGCAGAGCCTTTACTATCTTATCTGAGTTGATCACCTCAGCAAGAATGTGGTTTGACACTCTTTGAATTGATGGAGTCTTTTCGTTAAAAATTGTTGCGTTCCTGGCCTTCCAAACTTGCCAGCAAAGGTGGATAGGGAGCATTGTATGAGTTCTGTTGTTAATGAACCAATTGTGAAAGCAACTGAGAACACTGGTACCTGACCAATGAGAGGAGAACTTTATCGCCAAAGATAGAATAGTCCATACCGAGCGGATGAAGGACCATTGAATGAAAACATGGAGAGCAGTTTCGCTGGAAAGTTTGCAAAGGATACAACGGTTCGGGCCCTCCCAGCCACGTGCTTGCAACTTTTCCCAGACTAATAATTTGTTTTCGATCAGGAGCCATGCAAAAAGTTTGAGCTTCAATGGGCAATCGTCCCTCCAAATCCTTTGTCTCCAGCTGTCGTTTAATGGTTTCCAGATAATTGATGCCAAATCATGGTAAACATTTTTTGCGTTGAGCTAGCCGGAATAGTCTCCCCCCGTCCAGATGAGGGTATCTGGATTATCTTGTAGTCGCACACCAGTTTCCTTAATAAGTTGGATGTAGTCGTCCCATTCGACTATAAAATCAACGTCCAGCTGAAGATCCGATCCTTTGAGCCATGTGTCACCTAACGGTCCCCCTTTGGACGGACAACAGAACTGATGCAAGAAGATGAGGCTCTTATCTTGTAGGTGCGCACGAAGAGGAGGTGAGAGCATGGATTTTCTGCCCAATCCCAGAATGTTGTCACTATTGACTTCTATCAAGCCTCCATTTCCTGGTTTCCATGAAAGCCACTGTAAAATGATCGGAAGGGAGGATGAGAGATGTTTCCAGGACTGTGAGCCTTTTGTAGGGCGAACCGAGGCGAATCTAATCCAAATGTGAACCGATAGTTGATGGAGATATTTAGCTTTGATTACTCTTCTCCATAGGCCAGGTTTTGTTAAAATTCTTCAAAGGGTGTTAGCCGAGAGTGCCTGGTAAAAGAGAGGCAGATTTTTAAGGCCCCAACCTCCCATCATCTTTGGTTTAGATAAGACCTCCCATTTGCTGAGGTGAAAACCTTTGTTCTTCTTACTTCCGGTCCAAAGGAAGGAAAAGATGAGTTGACGAAGAATCTTCAAAACGGAAGCAGGGATGTGGGATAAAGCCATCCAAAATACCGGGAGACTTTCCAATACAGCTTTTATCAAAACATACCTACCCCCCATAGAGAGCAATCTGTTTTGCTTGTTGTGTATTCTGCCTTCAAATTTGTCAATTAGCCAAATCCAATCTTTTTTTGTATAGATGGAGGATTTTAAGAAGTATCCCAAATAGGTAAATCCCTCCGTTAGCTCAAGGGAACCAATTCCGAACAGCTCTTTTAATTTTGATTGCAAAGTATCCTGAGCATTCGAAACCAGGAAGACGGATTTAGTGACATTAATTTCTAAACCTGAAACAACACAAAAGGAAATTAGGATAGAATGAATGATGGTCCATTCAACAAGATTAGCATTCGTCAAGATCAGCACATCATCTACAAAAAGGATATGCAGTATATGTGTCAGTCCCGCGACTTTTATTCCTTTCAAAAGCCCGTCTGCTTGTTTGTTCTTGAGTAAGATGTTGAGTCCTTCCAGGATCAAAATGAAGAGAAGAGGTGAGAGTGGGCATCCCTGACGGAGCCCTCTCTCACAGTGAAAAGCCTTTGTTGCTTCACCATTGATCAGAATAGCAAGAGTGGCCGAGGAGATACAACCCATTATCCAATTCGTTGTAATGATGTCGAAGCCACTCTGTGTAAGAATGAGATGCAGAAAGTTCCAGTTAATGCAATTGAAAGCCTTTTTGAGGTCCAACTTTAGAAGAATGGCTTTCAGTTTTTTTGTCTTTATGTTGTGTATGCATTCTTGTGCAACTCCAACGGCGTCGAGAATCTGCCTTCCTTTTAGGAAGCCAAGTTGTTCTTCAAAAAGTGCTCGAGAGAGAAAGGGACGAAGTCTTTTGGCAATGATTTTTGAGATTATTTTGTAACAAAGGTTACAGAGTGATATAGGACAGAAATATTTAAACTACCTGGGAAGATTTGATTTAGGAATCAAAACAATAAAGGTGTTGTTTAGCTGAGAGTTTACTTTTCCTCTGCTTCTCGCATCTTCCACGACATCCAGGATGTCCTGGCCCATAAGATCAAAAAAATGGAGGTATAGTTCGTGTTGGGTATGTGTTATATTCTTTGCACGAGTAGTAGTGACTGAGTGTTTGCGTCGGGCACGCAAGGGGGCGGAGCCCCCTGCGCGGGGGTTCGGGGGCAGCGCCCCCGAATTTTTTTTTTCAGGCCGACATATTTCCGCCGGGCCGACATATCTCCGGGACGACATATTTCCAGGACCACATGATATTAGGTGGTTTTCGGCACATGGTTTTTTGCCGATGGTTTTCTATTTTCGGTTAAGGAATTAGGGTTTTGGACTAATCCAGGTCATTGGGTTAGGGTTTTGGATGCCGCTAGCTCCTATATGTATATTGTATTGTAAACAATGTAACACAATGTATGAATATAATATATGCTGGTTTTCCCGGTTTGGGTTTCTAGGTGAAAAATCTTTGTGTAATGTTTTGTATTTTCCATTGTATCTTTTTTGTCCTTTTCTGAATATCAGTTTGCAGTAGATATTGTACAAGGTTAGAATTTACATTTGGTATCAGAGCTTTATTGGATTCAGGGGGACGCCTTTGTCGTCAAGGGTTTGGCTCGGGACTGTGATAATCCTTGTTACAGTGGGAGATTTGCGGTATTGTTTTTCAGGTGAAAAGAAATGGCAAGCAATTCGAGGATGGTGATCGAGAAGTTTAATGGGAAAAGCTTTTAGCTATGGAAGCTCAATATGGAAGATCTTTTGGTGGACAAAGATCAGTGGATCGCGGTAGATCCAGGTACGGCACCTACAGGAACTTCTGCAGATGACTGGAAAAAGACGGATCGGAAGGCAAAGAGCACAATTCGACTGTGTCTCTCCGATTCAGTATT
>ML779906.1:1687240-1697365 GCA_009831015.1 Picea engelmannii | reverse complement strand
TTGGTGCTTCAAATTTCATTTTGGGCATGGAAATTAAAAGAGATCGAAAAAGGAGGAAACTCTGGTTAAATCGGAGAAAATATGTCGAGACAATATTGCAGAGGTTTAATATGCAGGAATGTAAACCGGTCAAGGTTCCTATTACCATTGGTGTAAAGTTATCTGTGGATCAGTGTCCCAAGACACATGAAGAAGAGGAGGACATGTCTCGTGTTCCATATGCAAGTGCAGTTGGCAGTTTGATGTATGCAATGGTCTATACTAAACCGAACATTGCACATGCAGTGGGAGTTTTGAGCAGGTATATGTCAAAACCAGGGAAGGAGCATTGGACAACAGTAAAAAGGGTTTTCAGGTATTTGTGTGGCACTGCTAGCTATGGATTGTGCTACGAAGGAATATCGGGATTGCACAGAGTGGTTGATATACATGGCTTTGTGGATGCGGACTGGGCTGGAGATTTGGATCGTAGGAGATCTATAAGCGGGTATGTGTTTAACCTGTTTGGAGGAGCAATAAGTTGGATGAGCAAAAGACAGGCTGTAGTGGCACTTTCAACTACAGAATATGAATACATGGCAGCCACTCATGCAAGTAAGGAAGAAGTATGGTCACAAAGATTGTTTTCAGGTATTGGGTTGGTACAAAAAGCTGTAAGGATAGAGTGTGACAGTCAGAGTGCAATTTTCTTGGCGAAGAACCCTGCTTATCATTCAAAGATAAAGCACATTGATGTTCAATATCACTTTGTGAGAGACATGATTGAAGAAAAGAAAGTATCACTGATGAAGGTGGACACTTTGAAGAATGTTGCGGATTCATTAACAAAATCTGTGAGCACTGAGAAGTTCTCTTGGTGTAGAGGATCCATGGGAATTGTTGACTATGTAACCTTGTAACCCCCTGTGTGCAAAGAAAACAACAAGTGGGAGAATGTTGGGTATGTGTTATATTTTTCAGGCTGACATATTTCCGCCGGGCCGACATATCTCCGGGACGACATATTTCCGGGACCACATGATATTAGGTGGTTTTCGTCACATGGTTTTTTTCCGATGGTTTTCTATTTTCGGTTAAGGAATTAGGGTTTTGGACTAATCCAGGTCATTGGGTTAGGGTTTTGGATGCCGCTGGCTCCTATATGTATATTGTATTGTAAACAATGTAACACAATGTATGAATATAATATATGTTGGTTTTCCTGGTTTGGGTTTCCAGGTGAAAAATCTCTGTGTAATGTTTTGTATTTTCCATTGTATATTTTCTGTTCTTTTCTGAATATCAGTCTGCAGTAGATATTGTACAAGGTTAGAATTTACAGTTTGACCGACCAGTCGTTGGGTCCTGGACTTTTCTCCTTCTTAAAACCTTTGATAGCTTCTAAAAGTTCCTCCTTTGTACAGGGGGATTCTAAAGCTAATGCCTCCTCGGTTGTAACCATCTTTGGGAAGAGGCTAGTTGTTGTTGTCTGAGCTGCTAGTGAAGGTGCTGGTGTTGCCTGGAAAAAAGCTTTATAATGATTGAAGGCTGCTGATTTGATGTATGCCTGTGAATGGTGCAGAATTCTATTCTCATATTCTATATCCCAGAGGTGCTTTTTTGATCGGCGGGAGAAGGCTATTCGGTGAAAGAAGCGCGTATTTTTATCCCCTCCAGCCAGCCAGAGCATTCTGCTTTTCAAGCGCCATCTTTCCTCGTCATCCCGAAGATGTTTGTTCTGGGTTGCCTCCAGACAATGAATCCTATAGTCAATATCCGCGTGGCTATGATTCTGTAGCTTAAGTATTAGAAGGTCTTCCAGATCAAGTTCGATGCTATTTAGTTCGGCCTGTTCCCGTTCCTTTTTATCCTTTAACCAAAGAATTGTCTGTGATTTTAATCTGGTGAGATTTCTGATCAAGTTCCCTTGGGCGTCTCCAGGCACCGTGAGGGAATAGTCCTTCCAAACCAAATTAACCAGATTAATAAAAGAAGTCTCCCTCAGCCAATACGGATTAAATTTGAAGGGATGACCCGCTCCAAAATGGCCTTCCCCTATCTGTAAACAGATTGGCGTATGATCAGATAGGAAGGGTATATTTACCCAAGTGCGGCTATAGTAGGAAGGCAAGAGTAACCCCTCTGCAATAAGAAATCGGTCAAGTCTTTTAGCTATACTTGCTGGTCCTTGACGTTCGTTTCTCCAAGTAGGCAGGAGCTCTGCTGGCTTCATGTCAATCAATGCATTTTAATAAAAAATATGTTTAAAAAAGCTTAATAGTGGATCAATCGACACCTTTTCTCCCCAAATTTCTTTTGGACTGGTAATTAAATTAAGATCTCCAGCGAGTATGAGGTTCTTTGCCGCCAGTAAGCCCAGATCATCAAGTCGTTGCCAGAAAGCTTTACGGTCAGCACATGGGCCATATACATTGAGAAAATTGATAGGTTTGTTGAGTTCGAGGCAGTTCCCGGAAAGTAAAATTCCCCCTGGACTGAGCATTGGAGAAAGGTAAAAAATGGTAGGGTCCCAAGAGGCCAGTAGGCCCCCCGAGTTTCCCACAAAACTTGCCTAAATAAATGGTTGCACTTGTTGTTTATGATTTTTTAATCTTCTGAGTTATATAAGTTTTATATTAAAAATAAGCTTGAGTCATATAATATGGATATAGTATTGTTTATGAATGAGGATGACTTTGGAAAACAGAAAGATCAACAAATACTCCTAAGAAGGTCTGCTTACCATATTAATTGCAGGTTGTAAATTCAAACTTACTACTCTTGCAGTTTTTCTCACATGATATAGTACGAAATTCTTATTTAAATTCAGAGTATGTCACTCAAACTTTTTACATTCGTGGTAAGCATTTTTCAACAATGGCACTATTCATTGCAAGTCTTTTACACCGTGATTTACTTAGAACAAGATATGATTATAAATTTATTTGTTTTTAAGCCCTTGTCTGGACAAAAGAATCTTGATATGGTTATAAATTTATTTATTTCTAAGCCATGGTCTTGACAAAAGAACCCTTGATATGGTTATAAATTTATTTATTTTTAAGCCTTTGTCTTGAAAAAAGAATCCCTAACTTACATGATTAAGGTAAGAGATTTTTAAGCAATGTTTTTCTTTTTTTAATTTAGTGTTGATTTGAATATATTGGGGTGGCAGGTGTGGGAGGGGTTATTCTTGAATTCAAGGGGAATATTGAGACAAGTTTTGCTTGGAGTGTAAGTCACACCACCAATAATGAAGAAGAAGAATACGCTCTCCTTAAATGTATCCAACTAACTAGAGAGAACCAAATTCAGCACATAATCATTATTGGTGACTCTTTGAACACCATAAGAAGTATGATTAAAGGGACCTTGCCAAGGGATGCACATTTAAGAAACACAATAAAAAAAATTGACATATGATAACAGACATCCCCCAAAAAAAATTATGCCACGTCATAAGGGAGAATAATAGGTTGGTTGACTCACAAGCCAACCTTGCCATGATCTAGGTGGATATCAGTGGCCACCCACCTATTCCAAATGGCTCCTCTTGACAGTTTTTAGTTCAGCACGTTCTTCTATACTTCTTTGTAATTGTGGGTTCTACACTTCTGGGTTTGTCTGAATCCCTACACATATTCCAAGTGGATATTGGTGGCCTCCCACCTAATCCAACTGGCTTATTTTGTATGTTTTCATGTCAACACATCTTATTGTACTTCCAAGGTCGTTTTGGCGCCCTAAATAGTGTTTTTTTTTTTTCTCATCGCAATCAAACTGTAGACGAAGTTAGAGTTTGACGACGTAATGTGTAGTTTCTCAAAAATACCTTTCCAACGGGCTATCACGTGCCTAAAACGGAGGTCGTATGCAAAATGTACGACCCCGGGAAGTTGAGGTACCAACTTACCCATAGGGGGGCACATAACTTTTGGCATTTCATATCCTAGAGTTAGGTTTTTGGATGTCTAGGGTTTTGGAATTCATGAGTAATGTTAAAAATGTCTTTGGAGCCTCATTGTAATCACTCTGCTCAGACGAATGCACCTAGCAGCCACATCTCTTCTCAGAGATAGCTACCACCATTCGAGCAAGTGTTTTAGTTCTGCGGCTTTACAGTTTCATCCTATTTCATTTATTCGATAGAAGATATTGTTCAATGGATATTTGTGTTGTTCTTCATATCTCTTTATTTATCGTATTCATTTTGTTAATCATTTCATTCCGCTCCTAAATCCGGATCAGTGGTATTAGAGCGGTCTACTCTTCATTTATTTTTCTTCGTGCATGTCCCTGACAAGATCTAGGGACAAGAAGTTGGGACTCAAACCAATTGAGCCTTTGCAATATCGGTCGCACCAATCCCGACAAAAACCCATGGGGGAAGAAAAGAAATATGATGGAGCAGGAGATCCTTTAAAAATGTTGCTCGAGGAAGTCCTTGCACGACAAAGGAATGAAATGATGGAGAACTTTGCGCAGATTCTTCGTTGGTTGCCCATAGGAGAAGCATCTTCATCAAGCGGTCATGAAAGCCCCTTCAAGGTGTTATCTCCTCAAATAATACAGTTAAATTTATTTATTTAGGTGATAGGAAGTCATTGAAAAATACATTTCTAAATTTTTTAAGGTTCATTTTTTAGAGCCTTATGTTTGTAATAAAGATTGAAAAAAATTGGATTTGGTTTTTATTTCAAAAAGTCAAATTACAGGTTTCGATGGCTAAGTGCATCTCCAAAATCGCTTCTAAGCCACCGAAAACCTTATCTTTCGGCAGCTTAAACGCGAAATTCGGAGCTATTTTAGCCACCGAAAGTGCAGAAAAGTCTGTTTTTACTATGTTGAGTCATCATTTTCAAATGATGATTCTGAGCGACTGGAGAATCATTTTGATAAATGGCAGGAGATTTTTGTTTCTAACATGTCAAATAACAATAACCTCTCTCATTTTCCTACAAGTTTCATATATTTGGAGAATCGAATTCATCTATGAGCCCTAATTTTTGGATCTCAGAATTTCCTTGTTTGACACATGTTTTTGAAATTCAGATCCCAGGCAAATGAAAAATAATCTCAAAGAAATGAGAGAGGTTTTTTCTCAAAACAAACCAATATACAAAAGCCTCTTCCATTTTGTACATGGATTTTTTGGTTTGAGATATATGGGTCAATCTTTGAGCATCATATTTCCAGAAATTTATGTCTTTTCCAGCCACCTCACAAATTCGGATTTGAGATAGGAAAAGAGGTTATCATATCCATCTTTTGAGGATCCGAAACTGCTTGTAAAGGATATAAATCCTATCAATTTTATATACTCAGGGTTCAAGTCTGGATATGGAACTATAATACTTTGTAATAGATCTTTCTTTCATATAATACAGATACACAAGCTTCTTTCTCAGTTACTATCAGATTGTCATTTTCTTTCTATTTTTTGTACTTTGATTGATTACTTTCTCTGTCCAAGTTTGTCTAATTGTTGGTGACTGTCATCTCATCCTATCAATTCATAAACATTGATTGATTGGTAATCACTGCTATCTTTATTCATCCAATCATATATATGTTTTGGTTGATAAATATAGTCTTCTTCACCCACCAAGTTCAGTTATTCATCTGATTAGTAACTCTTGAAAGCATTGTCTTAACTGGTTATATATATTTGAGTGTCTTGAAAAAAAACCAGTTGGTTAGTTATCCCATTTGATCCATAAACACGCAAAATCAAAACACACATTAAGTCACCAGGCTTCTTCAAACTTACAACTCGAGAAGGACACCTGGAGAGATAACAAATTGGCGTCGTTGTCGAGGAATGAAGATTGAAGCTCAGCTTCCTTGGGAGACGACAAGATCCAGCTTTGATGATAGACAAAGTCTGGACATATTTCAGTTGTAATCATCTATCTGGCGACTCTATGAAGGACGGATCTGTTGGTGACTCCACTGGTATGAAATGAACCATATCTTAGTGAAGAGGTATGCATTTGGTGATTTCTCAAATATTTATGGTTATCCTCATCCAGTACCTAGTAAAGATGAATGGGAAAATAGCCTTCCCAAATTTCGAGGAGAAGAGTGGGAAGTGCCAGCTAAACACTTGTTGGATTTTCATGACTTTATTCATCAGCTTCAAATCATACATGAAGATGTTCAGATTAAAATTTTCAGATATTCATTAGAGGGAATTGCTCTTGACTAGTGTCGATCTCTTCCTATTGTCAGTATCATCTCTTTGGCAGATTTTCATGTTGCCTTCCATTTGTTTTGAAAAAACATATTTTTAGTTGATTGTCTATATCCCGAATGTTGTCATGAATTTAGTTTGTTGAATAAAGGATTAGATAGTCATGAAGAGTATGTTGCAGTCTTAGGTTTTCGTGAAGATCAGATTGTTCCCTTTCAAAAATTTTAAGACGATGGGGAGATTGAAGAATCAGTGTGTGACATTTCTGGATCTGCAATAAAGGTTGAACTATCTACATTCAACACTGAGATCAGTGAAAGTAGCCAGCAGCACCAACATCATCAACATCATTTCAGTTCTCAGTCACAATAGCAAGAGTACTATCTTTCTCCTTATGAACATGTTGTTTCAAATTATAGTAATGAAGAACAAGGTGATATTTTTCCAAATCTTTTTCAAGATCCTATCTCTGATAATTATATGCATGAATATTCATCCCTGTCATTAGAATTGGATCATGATGTTCCCATTTTTTACAAATATAGTGATGAAGAAGAAGATTTTAAGTTTTGTGGAGATTTGTTTGCTTCTGGAATTTCACTTAGTTCTACTTTTCAACAAAAGGATGATCAGCAATGTATGCATGTTATGATTGATGAAAGTTGTGAATCTAAAGTTCAAAAGTTAAAATAAGATTCATCTTGCGAATATTTCATTGTTAGAGAGGGTGATCAGAGTTTTCTTCATGATACATATTTTCAGACCCAGTTTTCATTTGATCATTATCAAGACAGTGATGTAGAAGATCTAGAACATACTTATTATTTTTTTCCAGAAATTGTCAGTTGCAATACGCCATTACATCAGAGTGATGAATCTAAGTCACAGAGAGATGGTGAAAAAGACAAAAAAAGGTTCATATTAGCAGTTGAGCTTGCATTTTCCTCCGACAGAGCGAGAACAGTTTACATTCAACATCGATATCAGTGAAGGCAACCAGCATCACTTCAATTTTCAGTTGGAACAATTTCATGAAGATGTATTTCTTTGTGTCTTTCATGACCCTTTTGCTGATTTTATGGAACCCATGAGCAACATAAACATCAAAATATTTTTGTCAGACGAAGGACAGTTCTGTCATCTTTTCAAATTATGTTTTTGCATGACATGGCTTTCATTATTTTTTGGGGCAGCATCAAGGAGATTATTAGTTAATCAGTTTCTAAATTGGTTGCATTGGAGATTCAATTTTACTTGATCAGTTTGCTTCTATTGTTTACAAGTACGAGTAGGTGTGAGAATAAGCTCTTCATACGAGCAACTAGATCATTTTCTGTTGATTGATTTCATGAATAAATAGAACACGGTTAAAAGAGAAATCTTTGTCTTCAACGGTTTGGAAAGCCCATAGTTCGTGCACAAATATGGAAAGGGAATGTATGATTACAGAAATGTTCAAAGTTGGAACTAGATATAAGCAGAGAACTGTGATATCTGAACATGTTCATCTACTTTCTGATGCATTATTATCTAAAATAGAGGTAGCATTGACTATTTGATTGGGCTGTAACCGATCACTATTAGCTTGTAGTATCATTTATGGGTATGTTATTCATCAAAACATAGGTTGTGCAAGCTATTAGAGGTTGCATGGTCACTACATAAGACTTAAAGGAGCAGCCTTAAAGATCAGTAAGTTAAGAGAAAATGCATTTTTGCAATTTTTCCAACTGTTATAAAGAAAACTTTTCAGTGGCTTAGGCAGACATTTCAACTGTTCATTAGCCACCGAAAGTTTCGGAGCTTTCGGTGGCTTACAGGCACGGATTTTGGCTCTCCTAGCCACCGAAAGCACAGAACAGGGCAGAAAACTACCATTTTTGCACGGATCTGAGATTTTCTGATCCAAATGCCTCGAGGATGTTTTATAATGATAGATAATAATTAAAGGCATCATTTTTGGGTTTCTCTTCCAGTTTTAAAAGGTGTCAGCAAGAGGAGAATATTAAATTTGCTACCTAATTTTGGCAAAAAAACTATCTTTTGGGAAAAGGTGGCAATTTCGATTCTCTATCAGTCTCTAAGGAGCTATTGCAGCTATTGAAGATTTTGAAGGACATGAAGATAATTGAGATAAGGATTTGACCTAGTAAATAGGATCTTTTCCTATTCTCTTGGAACTATTTTGACTTTCCATTTTAAGTAAATCTGATCCAGTTTTCCAGGATCTAGATATCTTTTGTAAAGGCTACAGGCGGGCTACACGCAGACTACAGGTTTGTAGGGGATCAATTATAAAGGAAAAAATGACTCCATAGCCCAATGGTAAAGGCTACAGGTAAGTTACAGGTTTGCAGAAGATCAGTTGTATAAGCCAGATGACTCCATGCCCAATGCTAAAGGCGACTGGAACTACTAGGTTCTTGGAGACCTCGCAGGGAGGTTTTCATCCCAGAAGGAGCCAGATGTTATCTCCTCAAATAACACAGTCAAATTCGTTTATTTAGGTGATAGGAAGTCATTGAAAAACACATTTCTAAATTTTTTAAGGTTCATTTTTTAGAGCCTTATGTTTGTAATAAAGATTGAAAAACATTGGATTTGGTTTTTATTTCAAAAATTCAAATTACAGGTTTTGGTGGCTAAGTGCCTCTCCAAAAGCACTTCTAAGCCACCGAAAACCTTATCTTTCGGCAGCTTAAATGCGAAATTTGGGGCTATTTTAGCCACCAAAAGTGCAGAAAGTTTGTTTTTACTATGTTGAGTCATCATTTTCAAATGATGATTTTGAGTGACTAGAGAATAATTTTGAGAAACGGGCAGATTTTTTTGTTTATAAAATGTCAAATAACAATAAACTCACTCATTTTTCCTACATGTGTCATAGATTGAGAGAATCGAATTCATCTCTGAGCCCTAATTTTCGGATCTCAAAATTTCCCTGTTTGACACATGATTTTGAAATTCAGATCCCGGGCAAATGAAAACGAATCTCAAAGAACTGAGATAGGTTTTTTCTCAAAACAAACCAATATACAAAATCCTCTTCCAGTTTGTATACAACTATTTTTTTTTTAGATATATGGGTCAATCTTTGAGCAACATATTTCCAGAAATTTATGTCTTTTCCAGCCACCTCACAAATTCGGATTTGAGATAGGAAAAGAGGTTATCAAATCCATCTTTTGAGGATATGAAACTACTTGTAAAGGATATAAATCCTATCAATTTTATAGACTCGGGGTTCAAGTCTGGATACAGAACTATACTACTTTGTAATAGATCTTAGATACAAAAGCATCTTTCTCAATTACTATCAGATTGCCATTTTCTTTCTATTTTATGTAATTTGATTGATCACTTTCTCTGTCCAAGTTTGTCTAATTGCTAGTGATTGTCATCTCATCCTGTCAATTCATAAACATTGATTGATTGGTAATCACTGCTATCTTTATTCATCCCATCATATATATGTTTTGGTTGATAAATATAGTCTTCTTCACCCACCAAGTTTAGTTATTCATCTGATTAGTAACTCTTGAAAGCATTGTCTTACCTGGTTATATATATTTGAGTGTATTGAAAACAAACCAGTTGTTCAGTTATCCCATTTGATCCATAAACACACAAAATCAAAACACACATTAAGTTACCAAGATTCTTCAAACTTACAACCTGAGAAGGACTTTTGGAGAGATAACACAAGGTACAGGTAAATTTTAATATTCCATTATTTGAAGGATTGATAGATTCAGATGTTGTATATAAATGGTTGAATATTCTCGAAGGGTATTTTTTGTTCCATTATTTTTTCGACTAGGAAAATATTAATTTTGCACTCCTCTGTTGATTAAGGTTGGTTGTCATTGATGTCAACCCTTGAAGAAATCCCCGTAGCACAAAGGTTTGGGTAATGGACCCAAGATTGTTTGATGTAAAGATGACTCATTATT
>ML779906.1:1598137-1632142 GCA_009831015.1 Picea engelmannii | reverse complement strand
ATGTTGGCCAAGTATCACTTTTGAACCTTGATTTTGAGGTGGTTCTGCTAGACAATATTTCTTCTGTTGTATCTCCCACTTTTTGGACCTTCTGGGTATGAAACTTTATCTTATGTATTTATGTGATATGTATTCTCTTCAATGCCACAGGTCTGATCAAAATTGGATGTGCCAAGTGGAATTTACGATAACTTCCCCACCACTTGCTGATTTTTGGCCTTTCCAGGAGATCTCACGTGTATAGTGTGCCCCGCACACAATAATTGATATAAAATTCTGAAACTCGTACCCAAAATACTACAGACTTTCCACGATCCAATGCAACCAGTCCCACTCAATTTGGATACTCTGGGAAGAAGTTATGATTGTTTTACCTGGAACACCTTCTTGAGACTAGCCAATAGGACTAGTCAGATACCCTATCTTACACAAGGTGTATCTATAAATTTAGGATGACCCAGAAGCTGAACTTTTTACCATAGATAGAAAACTAATTTCTGTAAATTTCCCCTGGAGTTCAGGGTCTGAAATGTTACAGAAAAAATTTTATAGCGAAAATTTTGCAAAGACTCATTTCAGGATGATTCCAGAATCCTATCTTGTACAGGATATATCTCCGAAAGTATAAGGCCTCAGGAGATTAATTTTGAACACAATGTACCTTGATCTGTCTTATAAATACCCTCCAAGCCATTCCTTCTGAAATGTTGTAGAAAAAAAGTTATAGCGAAAATGCCACGGTGTCTCAGATGTAGCAGCGAAACCCCAAGACCTTGAGCTCTGATACCATATGTTAAGAACCAAACATCAATATAGCATAGAGAAACCTCAAGAAAAGTACTCAACGCCTTGAAAAGAGATAATTTCAGATAATAAGCCTCTTCGAGGGGGCAACCTCCTTTTACCCCACTTAAATGTTCAAGTACCATATGATTCAAAATGAAAATGTCTCCTTGGTATATATAGGAGACTAGGAGTTATAATGGCTTAAAGTCGACATAATTAAAATAACATTACTAATCTAAATTACAACTAATGGCCTAAATCCGACATAAATAAAATAGCATTACTAATCTAATATGCCCCAATTAAGAGGTAATGAGCCAATATTAGGGCTTAACATCTCCTCTGAGACTGAGTTGAGTCAAACTGTGAGAGAGCCCATGTGTTGGGTGTGCCCATGAGATGGGTGTGTCATTCCTCTCTGGACTAAGATGAGATGATGTGTGCCCCTGTGTGGGGTGAGGATTCCCATGAGATGGGTGTGTCGTTCCTCTCTATATTGAGATGAAACGATGTGTACCCCTGTGTAGGGTGAAGGTTCCCATGTGATGGGTGTGCGTTAGACTCTGGACTGAGTTGTTATGACGTGCAGTCTCTTGCCTTGTGGACTCATTTGAGTCAGGATTGAAATGGTACTCCAGATGATTCTCCCGTGGAATCAGTGAGATAGAGATCTGTTGAGTAGGATGTCCCTGTGGCTAAGCATAGGTGGACATGCCCCTAGTGGTTGATCACTAGTAGATGTGTGATATCCCTTGCTATATTGTCTGAGAGTAAGATTTACATGTAACCCTAATTGTGATGTAAAGGGTACAGGTCGGCTCCACCATATGTGAAAGATAATTAATGGTTATTGTAATAATTAATTATTTTCTGAGTTATTGAGGTCGACCCTGTTGTGCCAATAGACACCACTTTTGGTCTGTCTAGTCTAGTATAAATAAAGTTGATTTCCCCATTGAGGAAACACACAAGTCACTTGTCATTTAGGAATTTCAGCAAGCACACTTTTAGGGTTGAAGTGTGCACCTCTCTTGGGCACAAGTTTCAAGGTAGTAGAGCACCCTCTTGTGTGCATTAGGGTTTTATGGTTGGAGGATCTTCTCTTGAGAATATAGCAAAGGATTGTCGGGTTTTTTCTCCCTTGTTGAGAAGGGTTTTCCGAGGATATTTCTTGTGTTCTTGTGCATGGTTATTCTTCTTGTGTTCTTGTGCATGGTTATTCTTCTTGTGATATTGGTTGTTGCGGCACTTTTAAATTATGTAGTTCCATTTTCTTATGGTTCAAGTACATGACTAAAATGAAATAAACCTCATGCTTGAGCCAAGCATAGTGAAAATTCAACACAAGGAAGAACGGTGAAGAAGAGGTGTCTTTGTATTCCAAATCATAAGATCAAAATAGCAGCAGAGTCCAAGAAGAAGAACTGATGATTCTTATGAAGTGAGGGTGGAAGGGAGGAGCACGAAAGGATTCATATCCTTTAATAAGTAAGTGTAATTTAAGGTAGTTGGTGTTTCTTGGGGTTGGTTCCCTAAAGACAAGGGAGTTGGTGCTTCCTAGGGTTGGTGCCCTAAATAAACAAGGGAGGTGGTGCTTCCTAGGGTTGGTTCCCTGAATAAGGGGATTTGTGTCTCCTAGAGTCGGTGCTCTAAAAAGGATTGGTTCCCTTCACTATTCTTCATAAAAGCCTTGTAATTCCTATTAATTACACTTATATAATTGATTTTACAAACAAGTCCATTGTTGATCTATTGTGGTATTTAACAAAATATAAAAGTAACTACTAATTGTTGAAAAAAGGGTAATATTGATTCACCCCCACCCCCCTCTCAATTTCCAACATTTTCTATGGAATTATGCACATGCAGAATGTGAAAGGATTTAAATTCAAACTCATCAAGGAGACTTATTTTGTGAGATAACAATCTAGGGAGGGATTTTTTCTTGAGTTCCAATCAATTTATGATTTCCCATATCACAATCATTGAATCCACTAGAATGATGATCTTTTGGATACCATTTT
The DNA here is from genome assembly GCA_009831015.1 of Picea engelmannii. Lineage (NCBI taxonomy): Eukaryota > Viridiplantae > Streptophyta > Pinopsida > Pinales > Pinaceae > Picea > Picea engelmannii. The sequence continues at coordinate 1,629,332 of ML779906.1, read as the reverse complement.
CCTTAGAAAGCTTAAGACTTTTCCATAGTGTGTGGGCCTCAGCAAAGTTGTTTGTTACATTCCATAGACCCTACGAAAACTTAATCAACATTTTTTCTCCAATATCGCTTATTGTGCCCCCCACTCTTGTCACCCCTTCATAACAAGTATATTATAGTAGAGGATAATATGTGCATTTATATGAAAATATTAGCTTAATCTTATTTTCAATCATTATCAAGTCTTGAAAAAATATGAATTTTTTGAAATGAATATTTCTACATGTTTTTTTTCAAGCAGTTGTTTGAAATCAAAGTAACAAGTTCTCATAGTGGTGAGAATTACATCAAATGCATTCATCTCATGTATTATTGTTTCCAATGAAAAAAATATTTAATTTTATATTTAAAAAAAATCACATCATCATCTGCCTCAAGGTATTCAAAAAAGTGTTATGTAGCTTGATGGAGCAAATTTCTCTGCATACATGCCTTACATATCATTAAGATAAATCAAAAAAGAAAAATTGTTCCTCGACTTAAAAGGACACAGATTACATCTTTCAAAACTAGGATCTGAAAATTGTCCACTATCACAAACCTATGAGTTGTATCAACAAATAAATATGATTGCTCATGACTTTAAAAGACAAGAAAACATCATTACAAAGATCAAAGTCTGGAATTTTTCCACTATCTATAGAAAAAAGAAAAATCATAACCAAAGTGCATCATGTTTGTGTTACATTGTGTTGTTTGTGTGTCTTACTTATGTCATATGTTTGTCGCACATGCATTGAGTTTCTATATTGAATCATTTTAGCGTCAATTTGAATCGATTTAGCATCTCTTAAGAGTCATTTTAAAAGAAATTATCGTCGTAGAAATGTCATAATGATATTTTTGATTAAAAAAACGCCAAGTACCCAGTGTTGTGATAGACCACCTAGCTTAGATTCATGCTAAAGAATTACTCCCTATAAGAACATAGATGGAATATATAAGAATAAGAGGACTTATGGTTTGGTATGTGTTCCAGACATCTTGTCATTCTAGCCTTCACCTTTTACTTTTAATTAATTGTGTGCATGTATAAATCAATTATTAACTAATAAAGCCTAGAATGTCGACGTCTAAAGCATTGATGTGTGATCCAATGGATTCATTATGATTCATAGATATCTAACCATTCACATGAACATTTTTCACCAACGTATTGTATTAAATAGGTGTTTTATTTTTAGTCCCTCATTAGAACTATAGTTATTATAATTAATGAATGAAATATTTAAATGTAAGGTATATATTTGTGTGTGTCTATATATATATATATATATATATATGTGTGTGTGTGTGTGTGTGTTGGGGGGGGTGGGCGGGGGGGGTGGAGATATAGAAGCCAAGCCAAGAAAGGTTTTCTTTTTCTTGCATTGTGTATATTGTACAGTATAAATCATGTTGGGGACAATTATCAAAGCTCTATGTTAGATTTGGGCTACTATGCTCAATTGGTTCACTCAGTGTGTGTTATTCTTGTAGTTGAATGTGGTTATTGGAAACATTGTTGTTACTTATAGAATGCACCAAGATGAAAACACTAGAATCGACCTAAAAAGAAATTCATCTATGTAATACAAGCTAAGCACCTTCAGTTTATCTAGAGATAAGGTCGAGGAGGTAGAAGAGTCTAAAACTCAAGAAGAAGAAGATAATGGTTCATAATTTTTATTTAATTAATGAATTGATCGATAGAATGTAAGGATTAGAGCAAGCTATATCAAAAAAAAAATGTTTTTGGTAGACCAGGAGGGGAGTTGTGGGATCTAGAAGCCAAGCCAAGAAAGATTTTTTTTCTTGCAATTTTATATTGTAGAGTAGAAATCACATTGGGGACAATTATGGAAGTTTTTCCTCAGATGTGGATGGTTTCTTATATTCTCAACCAGTTCACTCCCATTGAGTTATTTATGTTGTTGAATGTGGTAATTAGAATCGTGGATGATAACTCTGGAATGTGCTCAAACAACACGAATTTGCACAAGCTTGAACTCTTATTGCTACATAATCTAATCCAGAAATTGTATATATACACAGATGGGCATGTTGCATGTTGTATTCATCGATGGAAAATCGTTTGAGATCTTGAATCTCTTTCTTGTGTTCAAAACTTAGTATTTCACGCATCCCCCCAACATGAGTATAAATATCCAACATTATGCAAAGGCATTCCAATAATAGTATCAACACATTTATTTTTGTGTTCCTCGTAATATTTCCTTGCCAGATTCATCGAAATTACCATTGTTAGCTCTTGATTTTCCTTTTAAGAGAAAATTAAGATTGAATATTCCCATTTACGCAACTTGGTTGGGTCCACACCTTTGGAATTACCCAACATGAATACAAAGATATTCTACATCATTTGTGTGTGATAAATTTTATCCAACATACCAGATTTTTTTTGTATGACTTTGGTAAGATATAGACCAGAATCTATGATGTAGGACAATTTCTTTAATATCTCTACAATCCAACAAGACCAAACATTTTCCAAAACCAAAAAAGAATAATTTAGAACTAAGTAAATAATTGCACTGGTTTTGGAGCTTCCTTGATTAGAAACTAATGTTTAAACAAATAGTTTAAAATGAATACAAATCGTTCAATGTCGGTTCCTAGGAATGGAGCCTTCACAACCATGAAATAAATCACTACTTCAATATCATAAATATTGTCTTTGTAGGGGAGGTGACGAAGAAAAAACCCTTAATTAAATTGTTTTTACAATAATATGTGTGTCGTAATTGTGTTGTGTTTGTGTCATAGTTAGGATGCTCCAAAAATTCAAAAATGTGTTATTATCACTACCCTTCTTATCATCATCCCCTTCTCCATTTTTGTTTTATCCATCATCCTTCTTCACCCCCATTGCCATCCTTCTTATCTCCACAACCAACACCTTCCTTCTTCTCTCTCGATCCTTATTTTCCCATTTCTAATTATCTCCATCCTCCTTTCATGGGATGATATCCATATAATTCATGGTCTTTCTATGGAGATATAATGTCTCCAAAACTTGGTCCGTCTGATTTAAATTTGTTATCTAAAAATGAACAAGGCACCATCAAAATTCAAGCTTTATTTTAATATTATCTAGAAATGTGAATTTAAAGCATTGAGATAACAACATTCAACATTAAAGATAACATATAGGTACAAAAGAATGTAGTCCAATACCTTTGTTCTTTGGAAAAAAATTCTACTAGTTGTAACTATATTGAAGTATAGGTGTAAAGGCATAGGGGAGACATGGATAATGTTTCCCCTGTCTCTTTTCACTCTCTCATGGGGTGCAACAACTCATTTTTGTAGAGAAGTAGGAACTAATGCTACTTCTTGGTATGGGCTTTCTTGTGCTTCATGTAGCAAATTAAGCACCTCCTTCTTACCTTGTATAGGAAAGGGATCCCTTCTATTACCCCATGAGGGTGTTTGTGCACTTGTTATGTCTTTTGAGGGGGAATACATTAGCAATTTTAGTATGCTTAAAACTAACATATTAACTTGCCCTAAAAAAAAGAGAGATCAACTTGACAAGTTTCACCATTAACAAGTACATGTCTGACATTTTTACAGTTGCTCACTCCCCTAACTTGATTTTGTGGTTTATATCAATTAAATCTAAGGGAGGACTATTATGTGATTTTTTATTGATGGAATCATGTGGCCTTACCTAATTTGTCTTCTCTCCTCTTTTTGAGTTTATTGTAGTATTTGATGCCCTGATATCAGTGTGCCTTTCTTTTTTTGAGATATTAGTTGCATTTGTAGCTCTAGGTAAGGATTTCAATCTAAAATTGATGCAGGAGCATCTGAAAACAAGTTTTATAATTGATGTCAAGGATCAAAGACATTTACCAAGGGAATTTGTTCCCTAATTTCTTTTATTATATCTGTACTAATTGCGAAATGTCTCTAGAAGACATTTTCATTGAGTTTGTTTGATTAGATATCGAGTTGTTTGTCATAGATGTTAAATATGTTTCTAAATATTAGGAACATGTCTCTAGTTTAGGCATTTGTTAAGATAACTCGAGATTCATTTTTTTGTAAGCTATTCAAGGGCTTGAGATATATTGAATTATTTTTAAAAGGCAGGGGGGAGCGAGTGTGCGATATTGAATGTGTAAAAGTGTGGATCGCACAGGTCCAAGAGACCAAGAAGGAAAGAGATTTCATGTGTAAATTTACTCCTTCATTGATAAAAAGAAAGAACAAAGTATGTGGTATTGTCGTATAGTGTGTTCACATTTTGTCGCGTTGTGTGTTTGAATTGTTAAACTCTATGTATAAGCTATCTTGGCAGAGTGACAAGTTTATGTGATTGCAGGAAGACCGTGCATAGTTAATTTCAGCAAGTTCTAAAATTTCATTTAAAATAATATTTCTCGAGTATTTGTCTTCGTAGGAACATATATTCACAATTTGGCATAGTGGAAAACCCCATAAAGATATGCGACAAGTTAGTATTGTCATAGGATTTCGCATGCAGAGTAACCTGCGACACACCCGCATTGTTTGTTGAATTTCACACAGAACTGTCTGCGATAGATTTCGTCAACATTGTTCGTTGATGCTTCCGCACAGAGGTATATCTGCGTAGTGGTAATTCCTCATAGAGTTATTTATGATAGAGCACAATTCAAAGTTGTAGAAAAAGGGAAAATTTGAGTGCATGTTCATGTTGATCCGAGGCCAGACAGGCACCCTGAATATTGATTGCGACAGAGTGGTGAAAACTCTGTGATTGTGGGTTGAAGTTGATGGCATTTGCCATCATTTTTGGTATCAAAGAAACGTTGTATCTAAGGAATCATTCCACTCGGGTGAAGAGGCAGAGATAGGAATGTGGTAATTGATGAGTTACGCTCCGAGCTTAGGCGCATCTAGGCAAGGATGGAGTCCATGGAGATAGCGCAGAGGAGAGAACCTGACATAGGAGATGCTAGAAAAAGTGAATATACATGCATTGAATATAAAACAAAAAGAGATCCAGGAGGAGAAACAGTAGAGGAACAACTAGTAAGAATGGTCGACCACAAACGTTGGATATAGGCCTAAGATGGAAGTGCCCATGTACGAAGGTAATTTAAATGTTGATGAATTACTTGACTAGATAAATGCCATGGATAAATATTTTGATTATGAAGAGGTAGAAGAGGAGAAGAAGGTGAAGCATGCCGTGACTAGGCTAAAGGGAAATGCGGCTCTATGGTGGGATGAGTTGCAGGCAGACAGAAGGAGAAAAGGAAAAGTTAAGATCAGGAGTTGAGAGTTGGTCACATTGACGAAGATGTTGAGAAGGTTGTTAGATACATAAATGGTTTGAGATATGAAATTCAAGATGAAATCATCCTTTTTTCCCTGAGAACTGTTGAATATGCATACCAAGCATCTTTGAAGGTAGAAGAGAAGTTGGCCAAAAAGCAGAGCTAGAGAAACAGAGGAAGGAGTCCAGCAAGAGACAAAGGACAATCTAACAGAGGAAGATTTCAACCTTCAAAAGAAGAGGCAGGAAGTTCAAGAAGCCAGTCAGAATCAAGAGGCAGAAGATTTTTCTCGAGAGGATGAAAACGAGGTAAAGAAATGAGATGGTGTACATGTGGTAAAATAGGATGCATGTCATGGGATTGTCCAGAGAACAAGGCAACAAATCAGAGGAATGCACATGTTGCAGAAACAACGCAAGAAGATGTGAATGAACTAGCAAAAGAAGAAACTACAGAGGTAGGGGAACCATTATTGTTGAAGAGAGTTTTGGTTAAGGTGGAAAAGGAGGTTCATGAACTAGCTCATAGGAAAATTTTGTTCAGGAATGTATGTAAGTCAAGAGGTAAGTGTTGTAAAATTTTCATTGATAGTGGTAGCACGGACAATTTGGTTTCCACAGAGATGGTAGATAAATTGGGATTGTAGACTCTAGTACATCACACTCCCTAAAAAGTGTCCTAGTTTCATAAGGGACATCATATTTTGGTGAATGAACAGTGTAAAGTGGAATTCCATATTGATAGCTACAAGGATGAGGTGTTATGTGATATAATTCCTATGGACGTCTGCCATATTTTGTTGGGAAGGTTGTGACAGTATGACAGGAAATTCATTCATGATGGTAGAAGGAACACTTATTCTCTCAAAAATAATGGGAACAAGCATGTGTTGTTACAATTGAAGGATGAGACAACAAAGGAAGAAATTGGTCCAAGTGTCGTGTTGATAAGTGGGAAGGAGTTGCTGCAAGAAGTAAAAAAAGAAGAAGAGATGCATTTTTCCTTAATTTGTAAGCCAAAGGTAATACTCACTAATACAAACCCAGATGATTTACCTACAGAAGTCAAAGTTATGCTTGATGAATTTGTTGATATTATAGTGGATGGATTACCAAATACTTTACCTCCTGTGAGAAGTATTAGCCATCACATTGATTTAATCACTGGAGAAAGTTTGCCTAATAAAGCATCCTATAAAAAGAACCCACAAGAGAATGAAGAGATTAAAAGGCAGGTACATGAGTTGTTAGATAAAGGATTGGTGAAGGAGAGTTTGAGTCCATGTCTTGTACCAATAGTACTCAGCCCAAATAAGTATGGAGGATGGTGCATGTGCAGTGACTCCAGAGCAATCAACAAAATTACCATAAGGTATAGATTTGCATTGCCTTGCATAGATGATTTGATGGATTGTTTGAGTGGTTCAAAATATTTTCCAAAGATTGATTTAAAAAGTGGATATCACCAAATTAGAATTAGAGAAGGGGGTGAATGGAAAATTGCTTTCAAGAATAATAGTGGATTGTATGAATGGTTGGTGATGCCTTTTGGGCTCACAAATGCTCCTAGTACATTTATGAGGTTAATGAATGAGGTCTTAAAGGAATTTATTGGAAAGTTTGTGATAGTCTATCTAGATGACATCATGATCTATAGTCAGAGATAAGAGGAACATTTAAGGCATATCAAGATGGTTTTGAGTACTTTGCAAAAGGAAAAACTGTTGAAAATTTTGAAGAAATGCAGTTTTATGAAGAGAGAGTTGATATATTTGGGGTTTGTAGTATCTGAAGAAGGTTTGAATATGGACCCAGAAAAGGTTCAAGCAATTATGAATTGGCCAACCCCGAGAAATACATTTGAGGTAAGAAGTTTCCATGGACTTGCAAGTTTTTATAGAAAGTTTGTTAGAAGTTCCAGTCATATATGTGCACCTATTGTAGAAACTATCAAAGAAATCAAACAACCATTCAAGTGGATTGAAGCAGCTAATAGAAATTTTAAGCTATTGAAGAAAAAGATTATTGAAAAGATTGTATTAGCTTTGCCAAGATTTGATAAATTCTTTCAATTTGAGACTGATGTTAGTGGGACTGCAATAGGAGTTGTCTTGAGTCAGGAGAAAAGACCAATTGCATATTTTAGTGAGAAATTAAATGAGGAAAAACAGAAATATTCCTTTTATAACAAGGAATTTTATGCAATTGTTCAAGCACTTAAGAAGTGGAGGAATTACCTCATGCCCAAGGAATCTGTTTTGTACAACGACAATCATGAATTACAATTTATAATTAGTCAACTGAAATTGAATCAAAGACATGCCAAGTGTGTTAAATTTCTGCAGAATTTTACATTTGTAATTAAATACATGAGTGGTAAGACTAATAAGGTTGTTAATTCTTTGAGTAGAATCAATTTAATTTGCAAGAAATTCAAGATAGCACTTTAGGATTTGATGGTTAAAAAAAAATGTATCGAGATGATGCAGATTTCAAGGATTCCTATGCAACTTGTGAAAATCATGTTGCTAGTAATAGAAGTCAATGGTTGGACTATATGATAGAGGAAGGATTGTTGTTCAAAAACCATAAATTGTGCATACCAAGGTGTTCAATGAGGGAGAATTTGATCAAAGAAAAACACAACGGAGGACTATCAGGACATTTTGGACAAGATAGAACCTTTGCTCAGGTAAATGCTTTTTATTATTGGACAAGTATGCAAAATCAAGTGAATAAGTTTGTGGAGAAGTGCAAGATTTGTCAGCATGCTAAAGGGAGAAGTCAAAATACAGGGTTGTATCAGCCACTACCCATTCCAAGCAGGCTATGGGATGCAGTGAGTATGTATTTTGTGTTGGGATTGCCAAGAACACAGAGAGGTAATGATTCAATATATGTTTTGGTAGATAGATTTTCAAAAATGGCTCATTTCATTGCTTGTACGAAGACTAGTGATGCGACAAATGTTGCAAATTTTTTCTTTAGAGAGGTTGTAAGGTTTCATGGTTTACCCAAAAGTATAGTTTCTGACAGAGACACTAGATTTGTGAGACACTTCTGGAGAACCTTGTGGAAAAATCTTGGTACTAATCTCAGTTTTATCTTAGCCTATCATCCACATACTGATGGATAGACCAAGGTAGTAAATAGAAGTCTGGGAAATATTTTGAGAAGCCTTATGAATGAAAACCATAGGTAGTGGGATCAGATGCTTTCTCAAGCTCAGTTTGCATATAATGACTCACCAAATAGAAGCACAAGGATGAGTCCATTCCAAATTTTCTATGGAATGCATCCTAGGGGGGTGTATGAGTTAATGTTGTGAGTAGGAAATCCCTCTACGGACTAGCACTTAGGGTTTTATCATGCATGCAGAAAAGACCTAAAGATTCTTACTTTCTACATTTGTCCCGAACCTAATCCCCATTATTCTTAAGCAAATACATAGTTTAGAAGATCAAGTGAGCATACCTTATTTCGGGCATTTGATGTCGATCCTTCTTTACGCTTGATCGCTCTTTGACTGCAACTCTCCTCCCAAGGCTGACCTACATTCACACAAGACAAAAAAAGAACTCCACATGCATTTGATATATAGATTAATGGGTTAGAGATTTAATCAACATATGTGCAATAAACCAGGAAAACCTCATATGGTGGGACAGGAAAAGTATCTCTTTATTATTAAATTCAACAAATCAACATACAATGGTGAAGTCGGCCAATGCTCCACGAAACCTAGTCCTGGGCTCCTCTTCAACTATCCTCCAACTTCTTTGCTCTATATTTCTCTTTGCACAAGGAAGGCTAAAGGTTGGGACAAAGGGAATATGCAATCGGGTATAGTTTCTTTACTATGATTATCCTCCTCCAAATGGGACCCCTAACCCTTCTTTTATAGGCTAGAAGAAGCTAGGTATTTGGTCGAACCCTCGGCCATGCATGGCCGGAAGGTTTAGTTAACTTACCCAAAGTTGTGTGTTCCGTCAGCAACTTTCCTTTTTTCGTGATTTTGTAGGTACACGCGGGTTGTTTTGGGTCAGCTAGTGTGTACACGTGTGCAATAATGCAGCAGGGCACGTGGGACTTTATAAAAGAGGTTTTTAAGAAGAGTTGTTCAACAGTGTTTTAGCAAAGAAGGAATTTGAGATGGCCTGATGTCAGGTAAGCATGTCTGGTGCAAATTAGGGTTATAACAGATGCCCCCTAATGTGTGAGGTTAGAAGAGCATATAATGGCCGAAATACATTAACAATCTTCACCGATGTGCCAAACAAGTGAGCCCAGGGACCAGAAATCGGGAGGTGTCGTCTGCAAAAATAAAAATTGTCTCACCGAGGCGGGCATACCCATGCTCGGGATAAAATAAAATCATGGCTACCAATCAAATACATTGTAGATCCATGTCATATAACTATATAAAGTGTAGCCACAAGCAATACACAATGAAGTTACATCTCGAAATCAAAAAGATATACGTGTAGAGTATCCATCTTCTAGAAGATGATAAGGCCTGATGGTTGGAGATGAGGTCTTCAGAGCTCGAGCAACAACTTCAAAATCTTCAAAAATTGGGTAGGAGTGTAATATGAGTGTATGACTTAACTACCCAGAGGTCTTCGACAGCTCTTCGGTCATGGACTAGAGAATCTTGATGATCAGACTGAAGGCTTCATTGATTTCGAACAAAGACTTGATTGGACATTCATGATGGTCGGGCATGAGGGCAAGAGACAAACTGCAGAGGGGCCGACTCAGGCTTGGTAAAAACTTCCCTTAGACAATAGCATGAAAAATGATGAGACCCAGGCAGCATGGCATTAACATAAGTTTACGAGGCAGGAGGCGACGCAAACTTTCCATATGTTTGGAAGAATAACCAAACAGAGGAGGACACAACTCTATGTAGCGAGAAACAGCTTCCTAAGGTTGTATTAAATCCCAGAGTTTGACGAACAAACGGACAGATGTGCTTTGTCCAAGGGTGACTCGTTATGCTGCCAATAAAGAAAATACTTTTCCCTTCCTCTTTTTGGGGTATATTTGATTTTTTGTCTTTTCCAATAATGTTGGAAATATTGAAAAAGAATAAAAAAATGTTATGTTACAAAGGAGGATCAAGTGTCACAAACATACTAGTTCCAAGCGCATAGAACACAAGGATGCTCAGGGCAAAGGGACATATGCAAGAAAAGGACACTCAGGAAAAATCCTCTAGGGGCCAAAGGTGTCAAGACGCAGAGGCAAAGTGCTACAGGGCTTGCGTATAAGGCATGCTTCATATGGTTGAGTTGAGAGAAACATGGAGCCGGCATTAGGCCAAAGACGCGGGTGTGCAAATGCGGTTAATAAGACACACAATGGTAACGTCCTTCGATGTAAGTTTAACGAGCCCAGAGAAGGTAATATCGACGGTTTTTCATATTTAGAGAGTCTGAAAAAACGTAAAAGGAGACTCCAATGGGGTACCTTTTTCAAAGGTAGTCTAGTCGGTTCGAAAAAGGGGTAAACCAGCACCGACAAGACGTCTATTCAAAACCATTTTAACGAGTGTGATAAATACAAGATCACTCGGCAATTTTTTCATTTTTAAGGAGTCTGAAAAAAGATTAAATTTGGACTCCGTCAGGAATGTTCTTCTGGACCATTTTAACGAGTGTGAAAGAATAATGTCACTCGGCGATCTTTTCAATTTTAGGGAGTCTAAAAAGAACTTAAATATGGACTCTGTGGGGTTTCCTTTTTCGTAAATTTAGTCCCTCAGGCCCGAAAAAGGGTTAAAATGATACCTGAGAGTACTCTTCTAGAGAAATGAAGTTCCTTAGAGTATACCTTTGTTCGTACAGTTGACCGTCCATACCAAAAAAGGGGTAAACTACCGTCGGACAGACGTGACTTCAAATTTCAGTTTAACGAGCGTGAAAGGCCACAAGATCGCTCGGCAACCTTTTCATTTTTAGAGGGTCTGAAAAGGGTTTAAAAGAAGACCCGTTATGTCTTTTGGGAGTCCCGAGGGTGAGGTCAAGAGTGAAAAGGATTCATGCAAATGAGGCTCAAACTCGTAATCAGGAAAAAGAACAAGGAATCCCAAGCCTACAGTGATTAGAGACAACATGGACACCATAATGCAACTAGGATCTACCTAGGGCATCCATGTTCCGGTAAGCTCTACCACCAACTTGCGACACTTCTAAAGCAGCAATGATGGTTCTATATCGCAACCTGACGGGATCGATCCTATGGCGAAGGGATAAAGACAACGAGATACAAAATTCAAGGAGGAAACCTATCCTACATTCTCAAGTTGATTATCTGAGATTTTTCCACAGACCGTCAAAAGTTACCCAAAACTCCAAAAAAAAATGTTTGGATACCCGATATACCCCTCCAATGTAACTCCTGAATCACTCTAAATGGTTTTTGGTTTGAAAAACATGATAAGTGGGGCCAAAAAAGTGACAAAAAGAGGCCAAAAAGTCTATACATAGAAGTTGGCAACTCATTATCACCATTGTTGATTTGGAAATTGACTCTGGAGCCAAAAAAAAACCTTTGATAAAAGTGGTGATTTCAGAAGGTACAGTGGACGAAACGACCATCTCTCTGGACCAAGTATAAACTCTCTCCTCTTGCAATTTAAATCTTTCTTTATGCTTTGGGTTCCAAGTTTTGGGGGCGCGTCGACCTTCAAAAGGTCAGCCCTAGGTCCACGCGAGTTGTCTTATGACAGGCCGCGTGTACATTCGGACAAAGTAAAACCTACACGTGTGTACACGCAACTGTCAGCATTACAGCACGCATGGACCCCCTTATTGAATGAAAAATAATTAAAAACAAGGGTTAACCCTCCTGAACTTTGGTGTTTTGCAGGATGTATGTTCACTGGAGAGAAAGACAGCATGAGGAGGCTAGTGAGTTGGTCGGGGAAGACCCCAATGTTGTGGCTACCTTAATGCAATGTGGGTTGTTGAAGTTCTTCTTATGTCCTTTTATGCAGGCACAACCTAGGTTACTGAACATCTTGGTTGATTATTGGTACTTGGATGCAGAGGCCTTTATGTTAGAGGGGCAGTCACTGGTGCCCATGACTGAGGACATATATTTTTTGACTAGCCTCTCTAGGAGAGGGGAACCAGTCAACTTTCGGACATTTCCTTTGGGGCTGCATAACATAGCGGAATTGATATGACTGTACTGTGAGGCTGGTACAGACCGATCGAGCTCACAGGTTCCCATAAGCAAGATTACTAACTTATCATTGTAGGTGATTGTGTTTCTTATTGGGTGGATCACTGGGTCTGCGGCTCTACATCAGGCATCCCGTGCACAGATGAACTGTGCAGTGCAGTGCTTAAATGCATAAATATTTGACTGGAGCACAACATTGCTAGATTGTATGAAGAGGCAGTTGACAGATTGTCGGTCGCAGACGTAGAGAAACTTTGGGTTCGGGACCATTCTATGCTCTTTTTTCTTTGAAAGAGTTTCAAGCTTCAGTCCTCAAGTAGTGGTACAAGGACATTAGGCCTCTCTTCCTGCAGTTTGTAGATGGGCAGTGTTACTGCCACGATAGGGTGGTGGAAGGACCAATGAGTCCTTTGACGATGATTTCTTCACTTGGCTGTCATAACAGGTCCCAGTCATATAGGATTACCCTTATGATAGGATTGATTTTTCGAGAGATCCTGAGATACCAGTACCTCTTGGTGAGGAGCAAGGAGAGATGGGTAAGTTTACATTATGTTTTTGTTATATTTTTTTTTTTGAAACATATGTAATTTTTATGTTATATATCATTTTTTTTATACCAGATCATTTGATGGATACGTGTCTGTTGTGTGCAGATGTGGGACCAGTGCGGCCTGCGGACTATGCGAGGAACAGGCATCGTCCTTGGCCAAGGGTCGCACCTGCTGCCGCAAGGGGACCAGCAGCAGCAGGAGAGATTCCAGTGGGGGAGGCTGAGAGGGTGTTGAGATGAGTTGAGAGAAACTTTACTGCGCTCACCCGCACGGTCCCTATGGCAGAGATTGAGGACCTGCCACCATCTATGCAGCCTCATGTAGTGGGGGCACCACAGATGTGGGTCCGATTGTTTCGACGTTTGGAAAACGATGTTGATCAGTATAACAGGGCCCACAGGCCCTGACTTTAGTTATACTTTTCACGTGCCGAGAGCACTACTTGCATATATTTTTTGAGGGCATAAGCCCCATGAATCGTTACTGGTCATATTTTTGAGGCACTTCCGCCCACCTATGTACTCCGGTGATTTATATTATATATGGATTTTTATGTCTTTTTGTGTCTTATGGATCATTTTTTCTTTTAACAATGTAGTTACATGTTTATGTGTATGTCCTTTCATATGTGTGTGAGATGCCAATCTAAAATTTGATTAGCTAGAGTATCTTTGATTTGGTTCAATCTCCTAAGAACATGAAAATATGTAATATAATCAAATCTTCGTTCTAAGAGACGTACCCTAAGGAATCGTCGGTGTAAAGTCGGATCATGAACACGGTAGACTCTATTTAACTATGACACAACCAGCTGAGCATCTAGATAGACCTGGAGATGAGAGACATTGAATGACAAGGCATCACGAAGCAACTCAATAACTGCACCATACTTGGCGACATTGTTTATGGTGTCACCTAAGCATATACCTCCGGAAGATAATAACTGGCTTCTTGGTGTAAAAATTACCCAAGCTGCGGAGGCAAGCCTCCGAGTGTGCCGACTAGCACCGTCTGCGTACCCAATGAACACCTCGGATTCACTTGACATCTTCCACAGTGACGAAATATAACATCAAAAAAGACACATCCATAACACTAAAAGAAACTAGAAAGTAATAGTACAAAGACTATACATATGTTACAAAAAGTTACCCATGGTGACCTGCCTATGAGTAATACTTCTTGAGGTAGAGTCCATTTCTAGTCTCTACCAAAGCGTTCCCTTCGAAGTCAACTAGATGATAAGCGCCCTTCTTTAGAACCTCTTTTATGATGAAAGGTCCAAACCACATGGGTTTGAATTTTCCTGCCCCCAGGGGGTCCTTATCTTGGTCATAGACCAAGAAAAGGTAGCCTTCAGAAAAAAATATGAGGACGAACAGACCTATCATATTGACACTTGACTTTATGTTTGTGAGCCTTGTTGGCCAAGGCCGCATCACGACGTTGCTCATTGAGTCACTTAAGGTATAATAATCGTTCTTCAAGTGGAGAAGTATCTGGCAATAATTGTACTGCCAACTTTAGGGACGGGATCTGACATTCGATAGGTAAGACTGCTTCCAGCCCGTAAACGAGTTGAAAAGGTGAGAAACTAATTGCATTATTAACAGACATTTGGTAAGCCCATAATGTCGAGTATAACATCAAATGGAAATTTGACTTGGCTGAGTTGATCGTTCGTTGTAGAATGGTCTTAAGAGATTTATTTGCAGCTTCCACCTGACCATTTGCTTGGGGGTAGTAGGGTGACGAATGTTCTTGCCGTAACCCAAGATTTGATGTTAACTCGGTCATCATCTGGTTTTGAAAGTGACTGCCATGGTCAGTGACAATCTCCCTCGGGATGCCAAACCTTTCTATTATCTGGTTGAATAAAAAAAAAGTTGCAGCCTCTCCATCATCTTTAAATGTTGGCATAGCTTCAACCCACTTCTTGAAGTAGTCTACAGCTACGATGATATAACAGTGCCCCCTTTTTGAAGGAGGGTTGCATGTAATGTAATCAATCCCCCACTTGGTGAAAGGACCAACTATGGTTACAGGAAACATGGGAGTGGGATGTGCCCTCATCTTCCAAGAGAAGATCTGGCACGGGTGGCACTTCTTGACCAATTCGATACAATCTTTGATTAGTGTCGGCCAGAAGTAACCTTCTCGTAGAATCTTTTGGGTTGTTGCCAACCCAGAAAAATGACCACCACATACTCCGGTATGGAAATCGTTAAGCACGATAATTGTTTCTTCGTGAGTGAGATATCGGCGCAGGATGCAGTCTACACCTCTCTAATACAACGTATCATCGAGTATGAGATAATTCTTAGCCTGATGGCGTATACGTCGACGCTCATCACTAGAAGCAGAGGCAGGGCACTTCAAAGTCTGGAGATAGATAAGTATATATTCGTACCATGGATCCGAAGATGTGATAAAAAACATATCTCCTCTGATCGGCGACTCTTCGGGCACAAAATCACCTGACTCAACCGGAAGTTCCAAAATAAGTTCTGTGAATACCAATGACTTTTTGGATTTCGCTGAAACGAAGTCTAAGTCAAACTCCTAGAGGATGACTATCCATATACTGATCTTTCCGCCTATTACCCGTCATGACAACATGTACTGGAATGGATTCATGACAACAATGATGGTGGTCTTGCGAAACATAACATAATGACAGAACTGTTGAACAACATGAACTGTTGCCAACGCAAGTTTTTCGATATGAGAATAATTGAGTTCCGGTCCTACGAGGCCTCGACTCAGGTAATAAATCACATATTCTGAGAACAAGTCATCCTCCTAAACTAAGTCCATGTCGATGGTTGACTCTACTGCAACCAGGTATAATAAGAAATATTTGTTATAGTTAGGTGGCCAAAGCAGAGGGGCAGTCGCGAGGGCATGTTTTAACACGTTGAAAGAGCATTGAGCAACATCGTCCTAATAAAAAGGAACGTCTTTCTTCAGTAAGTGCATAAATCCCTTTATGATCTCGGCATAGTTGGCAATGAAACGTCTTAAAAAAATTCCCTTGTCCTGTAGACTCTGAAGTTGAAGGATTGTGCGTGGGGGAGGCAACTTAATTATTGCCTCAACCTTGAGAGGATCGACCATGATCCTTGTTGTTGATACTATGAAACCTAATAAACTTCCTGATGTTACAAAAAAGCTACACTTGTTTGGATTCAAGCAAATCTGGTAGTAGCGACAACGCTCAAAGATAAGTTGAAGGTGCGTGGGATGATCCATTCTCTTGTGAGATCGAGATGTTAAATCATCTAAATAGGCCTCGACTACATGCTTGAGGTCATGGAAAGCAAAAGACATGGTCTGCTGAAAGGTCGCTCCAACATTTTTTAGACCAAAGGGCATCTTACGATATGTGAATGTACCCCATGGACAAATGAATGTCATTTTGTGTTGGTCCTCGGGTTTGATTTGCATTTGATTATATCCCAAAAAATTGTCCATGAAAGAGAAATCCTCACAACCGGCACATTCATCAATGATCTGGTTGATGAATGGTGTGGGAAAATTATCTTTTGGACAGGCCTTGTTCAAATCACGGACGTTTGTACATACACGAATCGTGCCTTGGTTTTTATTGACCAGCACAGGATTTGACACCCATTGGGTCAAATGGATAGGATAGATAAAACTAACTTTTAGCAGTTTCTCAACTTCAACCTTAATGGTTGTTGCTTTCCTAGGATTAACTAGACGAAGCTTTTTCCGAATAGGCTTGGCATCTGGATAAGTTGTGATTTCATGTTCGACTATTTTTGGATCAATGCCTGGCATTTCTTCATAAGACCAGGAAAAAACGTCTCGGGATTCTTTAAATAGATCTGTGTAGATTTGAATCTCTCCAGGGGAGCAGTCAGCTCCGACGAAAACATTCTCCACGACGCCAGGGATTCTGGAGATATTGATTGGTATGGTGTTACCGATGGTTGCCATATTACCCTCAGCATAGACCTCGTGTGTAGCTAAAGGATTAATAGGACAAGACCTATCTCCAGTCATAGTCAAGGTGAATTCTCTGGATTCGATTCTTCTTAACTTTGGGAGGAAGTATGATCTGTGATGAAGATCATCCCAAGGTTTGTCCGGACTAGTCATTGCTTCAATTACTGCTTCGTTAGAGGGCAAGACTAAGTCTAATGAATCGATGTCAATGAGAGAACCTTGAGCCCAAATAGGCTCTAGAAGCGGATCTAACTCTTGTGCAGGAGTTTGATCTGTGTTGGCTGAATCTTGCTGGACTAAAGAGTACGCTACTTCAGCTGCAAACAAGAGCATGGACATGCCCGGGTGCCCTGTCCCATCCATTGTGGCCGATGAGGAAGGAAGTATCCACAGATCATTGAAGTAAGTCGTGCGAAACGATGAAACTTGAAAAATCTCAACCGTATGGTGGTCGGATATGAACTTGACATCGCCTTGAGGGGGCGAGTAATCGAATGTTCCCATCAAATATGGGCACAAACCAACCCCTACGTTGACTATTCTTGGTTGAGGATTATCAATCATTGGGACCACAGACACCCCCAATGAAGGGTCAGGTCTGGAGAAAGACAATTGATCAATGGTCATAATCCGGTCTTCGTGAGGAAACAACAAGACCCGAAAAACTGTAGCAACCACTACTTGCATGGAATAATTCCAACTCCTTCCTAACAAGAGATTGTAATCGAGGGATGCGTCAACTACTTCTACCTCGACACACACAGTCTTCCCTCCTAACTGCACAGGGAAAGAGGGAATGGTACCATGTGGTCGGATCGAACGACCGTCAAAAGCAGTGAGAAGGGTCGGTGACGGAGACAAAATGGGTTGGCCAATGGCCTTCCAACATGCCAATGACATAATGCATGTCGAGGCACCCTCATCAACCACCGTGCAGAAAATATTTCGAGTAAAATTTTTCGTGGGGTGAGTCACTACTATTTGAATTGCTACATGGTAAGGCAGACGAGGTTTTAAGTTGGTTGTATCCAGCATGATGGTACCTGGATTACAAGTCTCAGTAGATCCTAAAGCGGTTAACAAATATTTCCTCTGGGAAGGGCATCTTTGGAGGACCTCCAAAGCGGACATCACAGAAGGGGTTTGAGACAAATCCTCCACCACAGAATAGTTCTTGGCGGCCCTTGTGTTTGGGTTGTAAGAATCTTTTTTGAACACGCCTTTTGGGATGCGTGTCATTGTTTCGCCCAAAGTCTTCTCAATTTGTAGAGGAAGAGATGGGAGTTTGGCTTCTTTTCCCTTCTCATAAGTGCTTGGTTTATTGTAGTCATGCGCTCTAGTCGATATAAAAGCATCACCCTTCATCATATACACATTCGTGGATGCGGGATTGTTCAAAGATGGAGAGGGTCCTAGATTTCCCCCTTCCGTGCTTGTAGAGGCTTGGGTTAGTTTTTGCCCATGCTGAAATCGATTGGTTAACATAGCAGGTTGTTGTTGTGTCACAAACTTTTGGGCCTATGCAAGCTGAGGACATTGGTAGGTCAGGTGGTCTTCTGCGCACAGGTTGCACGGATACCTCGCCTTCCATTTTTCAGTGTTGCCCCGGCCATCATTATTAGTGGGTTTCTTATCCCCCTTACCCTTCTTTCGTTGTTTTTTCTTTCCTTCAGGCTGATGGGTGGCCTTTGGATTTGTCGATTGCACTGTGTGCACATCCGATGTTTTAGTAGGGGAAGCATCCAAGATAGTAGTTTGGTCGGTCGCTGTGTGTTATATAGATAATTGTTGCAATTGCTTCGTCAGTTGCCCAACGGGATTTGTTTGTGTTGAACCAACAATACCATCGGCATGTGGTCCAGCTCTCTGTCTGGTTTTATCAAGTATTGAGTGTGGTGCATCTGGCAAGATCTCGTATAATAAATCAGACTGAGAATAGATTAGCTCAAGTTGTTGAGCTCTCATGATGGCGTCCTCCTCAGAAAACACTACCGACGCTGCGACGTCTTTGGATAATTGTGGGACCAAAGACTTAAGGAACCACTCGAGAAGGAATGTTGGTGGGATTGGTACCTTAATTAGACTCTTTTGGCATATTCATTCTCGGATGTGATCAGAGATATGGTTTTCTTTTGTCTGTGCGAAATTGGCCAGCAATTCTGTGCCAGTGTTGTATCTCACAGGTAATTGGAAATGGTTTAGGAAAGCCATTGCCAATTCACCGAAGGAAGAGTATCTTGAGCGGTCGAGCTCAATGTACCATTTCACGACACTCCCAATGAGAGTACGTTGAAACAATCTCAACTGGACAGAGTCATCTTTCAATGAGTTAGATGAGCACCAAAGATGGAAGGTGGTCACATGATCTCCTGGATCTTCGTTAGTCTTGGCTTCAAACTTTGGTATGTCCGAAGGAAACTTCGTCGGCATAGGGGGCCAATGCGGATTGTGACAGATAGGTTCATTCAACAACCTTGCCAAGTCTGCAAATGCAAGGTTGCCAGGAAAGGTAGTTTGGGTTGTTGGTGATAACCTGGGAAAAAGGGACCTAGAGTTTGACTGGCACCAAGGTGCCAGGAAAAGTTTGGTTGTTGGCTTGGGTTCTGGTAAAAACCATGGCCATGACTAGCGTACAGATTTTGTGTATGAAGAGACATCATCGGCTGATTCCCAAAATAGGACGTAGATGGTTGGGCGTGCATTATATTTGGAGGACTTTGGGAAGGGTTGCCCCATTCTGATCCCGTGGGGATAGGCATAGTACCTTGTATGGGGTTCCATTGGTTGTGAAAAGAATTTCCCCAGATTGGCATTCCTGATGAGGGATTGGATCCCTGCCAAGAATTCCAAGGCCCTGATGTGAAAGAAGTTCTTGGGTTCGCCCCCTGTGCTGGAATAGTACCCTGCATAGGAATAGGTTGTCTGAAACCAGGATTGCCCCCAATCGGGAAAGTAACTGATGAGAAGGCATTGTTACCAAACGCACTGAACAAAGAAAATGGTGTTGAACCAACCGGCATATTATGTGAAGGCAGTCCTTGACTTCCTGCTCCAAATAAACTATGGTGTGCAGGTGGCTCGGCGGATTGTTGATGCGTGCCACCGAGCGAAGGGGACGAAGGAGGTATATGACCTCCCCCGTAAGGGAAAGCATGAAAAGGAGTTGAAGTGCCTCCCATGTGGCCTTGCAGAGGAGCGTTAGAGCTCCCTACCCCCAGAACTAAAGTCTACGAAGTGGAGTAGGAAAGTACAGGACTTGTACCTAAGCTAGGCATCCCATATGAGAACAGAGAGCTTGTCGCACTAGGTGTGAATGGGGTTGTGGCCGCCGCCATAGACGGGATCGGACCACTGTGCGAGGTAGAGGCAGTCAAGACCATGGTGTCTTGGACCGGTGATGGTGGGTTAGGAGGTGGAAACTCTCTTGTGGTGACAACCGTAGTGGGAATTGAAGAATTCCCAGAAGGAGTGACAGCATTTGTTTCCATTGCTGCGTGCGACACTGTCTGGCACTCGTGATGGTGAATTGGTACGATGACGGGTGTCAAAAAATAAGCGGTTGGAGTTTGAGGTGGACCAAGAGCTTTTTCTCCAGATTCTAAAATGGTTGTTTCCTCCAAATGTTGGTCAAGCACAATTTCTTGTGACCCGGACGCTTCAAAAGACCCTTTTTGGTCTAGCTTTCGCCTTAGTGGTGGCGGGGGTGGCTCCAGAGTAACTGGCAACAGGCCCAGAAGCCTTCATGACCGGTGGAGCTCGCGATCCTCCACTGTGTGATAAGATCAAAGACACTCTAGGGATTTCTATTCGTTCAAAAAACAACACACACTAAAAAAGTCCCTACAAGATAAAACAAGCAAACACTAAACTAATTGGAAGAACAGTTACAACAACCAACACTAGAGAAAATTACCGGTGCAAATGAAACTCGAACACGGAAGCACCCTTCGGGTATACTCTGCAAAGCATGGCCCAATGTTTGTCCTAGGTACCACGGTATACCCCCGCAGTCACCTATGTATGTCCCTAAAAAGATATGCAACTAGGTTGCCAGTGCGCGAACAGTCACTAGGCAGGTACAGTCTAAAGTCGAGTAGACCACAATGAGCAAGGTATAGAGCTCGAAACCTGTCAAGGGTATCAAAAGCAAGTGTTTTGGAATACAACTGAGGACCTCGAACAGATTCGAGACCCACGAAGCTCCGTGGCAAATGCAATCGACGGAATCCCAAGACAAGCCCTCTATATGTGTTCTCCACTACGATTGGTCCAGCTTTGGAGGGGTTATCTCCGCTACCTTTCCGCACGCGACCTTGTATTTATCCCCTGTGTTAAAGGGGGGTCCTGGATAACCTTCACGATACTGGACTTTTACACTCCCTAACTCAGACTTTGATGTTTGATTTTAATGGCCTTGAAGAGTTTCCTCTTCAACCTAATTCAAGGCCCTAACCCTAAACTAGTTGGTTGACCCTACAAACATAAAAAGTCTAATGAATTTTATCTTTAGCGTTAATTTTTATGGCTTGTCTTAAGTCAAAGGTTATGAAAGTGAAACTAGTGATGTTTGAAAGACGAAAGCAAAATAAACAAAAAGATGGAAACAAAATATCTTCTCTTAACTCAAATTTTAAACAACTTTTCAAAAAAAAATCTAAGATCTTTTTACAGTGAACTCAAAGCAGGATTTCACTCGACTACGAGCTACTTATGATCTAAGTAAACCGTCAAGAACTTATGAAAGCAAAGACTTTTCCCTGGTTACTAATGCAAAACAACACTTTTTAACCAAACAAAAAAATAAAAGATTTTTTTTTATTTGAATGCTCACAAAGCAAAAAGGAAAAATACCAACAAGTCAAAACCAAAAAAAAATTCTGGCCTAAGCGCAGATCGCAAAGAGTCACTTTAAAAATCACACACAAGCAAATTAAAAATGGACTCTCACACTTGTCTAAAAACCCTATAAAAGAAAATTTTGAGGAAAACTTCTAAATGAAAAAAGAATCTATTGTTGTGATCAAACCTAAGTTACTGACTGCTATGACAGAGACCCAAAAACCTGAGAGGTATAGCTCTTGTCAAAGGAAAGGATGACTGCCTCACCTTCAACCAAAATCTTCTCCTCAAGCACTATGTTGACAGTTCGACAACAAGTGTGTGCACGTGAGCTGTGTAAAGTCAGAGTGTGTGTACACGTGTGCTGGCCTTAGACAGGCCGCATGTATCTCTGAAACTCTGAGACAAAAATAAAAGGCCAAGCAAACCAGCCCAGGCAGAGACTGTTGGTACTGAGAACCAGAATCTCTTGAAGACTTAGACACTTACTTTAACAAAAGAAAGAAAACAATTCAAGGAAAACTTCATAAAACAAACCAATCTGAGGTGAAACCTAAGCTATAGATTGCAAACAACAAAGACTAGAAAGAGTTCCAGAAAACCCCTGAAATGGTCTACTTCTGACAGGGAAGAGGATGACTACCTCTCTAAAAGAAATTTTATGGAATCATACACGCGACTGACACTTCCTCAGCTAGCGTGTACACGCGGGCTATGAGAATGTAGGGTGCGGGTACACGCGTTCATACCTTATACAGGCCACGTGTACCTCTGTGGATCTCGGAAAAAAATACAGTCAAGCAAAGAAACAAAGATAACTGGTAAGGAAGACCAGAATCTCTGTTAGCTCAGACTTTTGCAGAAACTTTAAAAATAGGAAATGAAACCAGTTCTTGAAAATACCCAACAAATAATCCCATGATCCCTAGATAATCCCCAGTACGGTTGCCAATTCTATTGTGAGTGGGAAATCCCTCTACGGACTAGCACTTAGGGTTTTATCATGCATGCAGAAAAGACCTAAAGATTCCTACTTTCTACCGTCGTCCCGGACCTAATCCCCATTATTCTTAAGCAAATACGTAGTTTAGAAGATCAAGTGAGATACCTTATTTCGAGCATTTGATGTCGATCCTTCTTTATGCTTGATTGCTCTTTGACTACAGCTCTCCTCCCAAGACTGACCTGCATTCACACAAGACAAACAAAGAACTCCACATGCATTTGATATATAGATTAACAGGTTAGAGATTTAATCAACATATGCGCAATAAACCAGGAAAACCTCATATGGTGGGACGTGAAAAGTATCTCTTTATTATTAACTTCAACAAATCAACTTAAAATGGTGAAGCCGACCACTGCTCCACGAAACCTAGTCCTGGGATCCTCTTCAACTGTCCTCCAACTTCTTTGCTCTATATTTCTCTTTGCACAAGGAAGGCTAAAGGTTGGGACAAAGGAAATATGCAATCGGGTATAGTTTCTTTACGATGATTCTCCTCCTCCAAATGGGACCCCTAACCCTTCTTTTATAGGCTAGAAGAAGCTAGGTATTTGGTCAAACCCTCGGTCATGCATGGCCAGAAGGTTTAGTTAACTTACCCAAAGTTGTGTGTTCCGTCAACAACTTTCCTTTTTTCGTGATTTTGTAGGTACACGCGGGTTGTTTTGGGTCAGCTAGCGTGTACACGCATGCAGTAATGGAGCAGGGCGTGTGGGACTTTATAAAAGAGGTTTTTAAGAAGATTTGTTCAGCAATGTTTTGGTAAAGAAGGAATATGAGATGGCCTGATGCCAGGTAATCATGTCTATTGCAAATTAGGGTTATAACAGTTAAGGAATTTGGGAAAGCAGGAATTAAGAAGTGTTGATGGTGAGGATTTTGCAGAGTATACAAAAGTTGCAGGAAAGGGTCAAGAAAAAATTGCAAGAGAGCAACCACAAGTATAAGAAGAGAGCAGACATGAAGAGAATACTAGTGGATTTTGAGGTGGTGATTTGCTCATGGAATATTTGAGGAAAGAGAGGTTTCCTGTAGGGACTTATAACAAATTAAAGCTTAAAAATATTGGACCATGTAAAATTTTAAAGAAATTTTCTTCTAATGGCTATGAAATAGAACTTCCAAGTGGTATTGGAATTTTCCAATATTTAATGTTGTAGATTTGTATCCCTTCAAGGAGACAGAGGATGTTTCAACAGATGAACCTGTAAGTGATGCAGATCAGACCATAGGATGGAAAGAACAACTACCCAGACCAGTGAAAAATGAGATCGGGACAGTATTGGATTTGAAACTACTGAAGAAAACCATGGATAAAGAATATTTCTAGTACTTGGTCAAATGGAAAGGTCGACTAGCAGAGGATGCTACTTGGATGACAACAACTGAAATTTCCAAGTACAGTGCAGACCTTTAAGACCTGATGAATAGTTATTTTCTTCCCCGGGAGTCTGATGTAGGAGTATCTGAAAATAAGTTCTAGATTTGATCTCAAGGATCCAACACATTTACCAAGGAATTTGGTTCCCTATTTATTTTATTATATCTTTAATAATTATGAAATGTCTCTAGAAGAAATTTTCATTGAGTTTGTTTGATTAGATATTGAGTTGTTTGTCATAGGTTTTAAGTCTCTTGCTAAATATTAGGAACAAATCTCTAGTTTAGGCATTTGTTAAGATCACTTAAGATTCATTTATCTTACTTAACACCTATGAGTAAGATAAGATATTTGAGGGCTCAAGATATAGTTAATGCTTTGTAAAAGGTAGGGGGAGGGAGTGTGTGAGATTGAATGTGTAAAAGTGTGGATCACACAGATCCAAGAGACCAAGAAGGAAAGAGATTTCCTCTGTAAATTTAATCCTTCATTGATAAAAAGAAAAAACAAAGTGTGTGGTATTGTCGCGTTGTTTGTTTGAGTTGTTAAACTATATGTATAAGTTATCTTGGCAGAGTGACAAGTTTATGTGATTGCAGGAAGATCGTGCGCGCAGTTAATTTCAGCAAGTTCTAAAATTTTGTTTAAAATAATATTTCCTGAGTATTTATCTTCGTAGGAACAGACAGACATGATTTGGCACAGTGGAACACCCTGTAAAGATTTGTGACAAGTTAGTATTGTTATGATATTCTGCATGCAGAGTAACCTGCGACACACCCACATTATTTGTCGAATTTCATGCAGAATTGTCTACGACATACTTCATCAACATTGTTCATTGATGCTTTCGTGCAGAGGTATATCCGCATAGTGGTAATTCCGCGTAGAGTTATTTATGATAGAGGGAAATTCAATGTTTTAGAAAAAAGGAAAAAAATGAGTGCATGTTCGTGTTGATATGAGGCCAGACAAGAAACCCAAAAATCCATTGCAATAGAGTGTTGAAAACTCTGTGATTACGGGTTGAAATTGATGGTATTTTCCATAAAAATTTGTCTAGGATATCTCTCCTACTAAACAATGGGTGGATTTTTAAGAACAGGGGCTACAACAATTTTCTAACTATGAGAAGGAAACTTGGGCTTCATTGCATTAAAACCACAAAAGGATGTAAGCATCTATGTTTCTTTATGATTCAAATCATGAATTAATTATTTCTTCATCCTAACTAGATATCAAATTCAAAACAGACATCGCTAGAGACCAATCACATTCTTCCAACAATGACATGTATCTTATGTTTTTGGTGTAAAATTTCACAGCAAAACTGAGAGGATTTCAAAAAGATTTAGGACTTTCATGCAGTCATGGACAACAATTGAGAAATCTAACCTTGTTTGGTTTGTTTTGAGCTTCTAATTTTTTTCCTTTGGGGAGTCCATACTTGGCTTCTTTTTTAGTTATGAAAGCCTCCCATATCATCAAAGTACATGTCTAGGTTGATCAAGTCATATTTTTTCAAATGTCAACACAATTGTTTTAAATTCCAATGTTGACCCCTTTCACTACTCATTAAGCGGGCTCCATGTGACACATGTATTGCATAAAATATAAAAATAACTAGCCTATCTTTTAAAAAATCCAATGGATTTACCCTGAGAGAACAAGCTTTTCAATGATCCCTCGTTTGTTGAATTTTGAGTTCATATGTCCCGTCTATGAAGTGCACAAGTTGCACATCTCTTGGGGATCCAAATTTAATACCCATGACTTCATTGACCATATTCTATTTTGAATCATTCCTAGAGAGAAAAGTGGGCCTTGCAATGATTTAGGGTTGTTCAAGGCCTTTCCATCATTATATCATATGCCTAGTTTTGACCCTCAAATGTTGAGAACAAACTTTCACAAGATCATTACTAGTTTCAGGGTAACAGTTTGGTGTTAGAGGTTCATAGTTTAAAAAGTGATGTTGTTGGGAACTAGAATAGAAATTTAAAGCTTCTGGGTTGTATCATACCTCAATAAATTTCCAACTAAATATCATTTTCCCCATTCCGAGATTGGATGAATGACTTAGAGCTATCATAGGTCTTTGAACCAACTTTGAGAGGGTGGTTCAATTAACTTACCTAGTAATGTTTCTAGGAAAATGAATAAGTAGGTGGAAATGACAAATAAAATTTCACTTGATGTTGTCAAAATACCCTTCAATACCTTTTCAATGATATTTCATTTTTCAGGTGGTCCTAAGAGGCCTTTTACTTATAACATCGAGATTACTCATTTTTTCAACTCACGCAACAAATAAAGGGCACATTTGAGAATTTTTTTGCATGGTCGAAACATACAGAACCAAAACAAGGAACATCCACAACCCTGACAGACACAACAAAACATGGTTTTCCCTCATTATTAACCCACATTTCTCATCGAACTACAATGATATGCACCTAATTACAATTTTCACAAGTGAGCAAATGAGTATAATAGTGAAATGCCACCATTTTGTAACTAGCAGACATTTCATCCTTGAATTACTTTCCAAGTAGCTAAAGTGTAAATGGTTTGGCCTCATGAGGATAGATTTGTTTATAATTTATCTTAGGGTGAAGATAGAACCTCTCACGATTGTTTTTTTCTTTTGAGATCTAGAGAAATCAGTAACTGGTCAGGATTACATGGGAGAGGATTGGGTTCAAATCTGGTTGGTTTCCACTATAACACCTAGGATAGTGCCAACAACTTGGAAGGTAGCGCCTAGTAGGAAAATTATGACTTAGGAAGGGAAAAGATGTCCCAAGGGACCTCTATCCCATGCGGCATCTACTCTTTCTAGCCTTATCACAATGGGCCAAAGTTTTGTGATTGTTGCCACACAAATCCTTTGCGATTTGAGGACCAAGAAGCACTTATATAGGGATAATTCCTCAATTTCATTATTTGTGGTACCCTAACCCCCCAAGGCTATTTTACTTCTTGGTTTCCATGGGAGTGAATAATGACTCCCCCTACACCTATCACACCTAAATTATAATTATAATAAGTATAATAGTGATGATTATTATTATTATTATTAACTTCAATAATAATTGTAATTATTATAATTATTAATTATTAATAACTATATATATATATATATATTAAAGAAAATGAACAAGAATTATATTAAAGGGAGTTGTTCCAAGGAAAACAACAGTCAAACAGTCTACATAAGATGACATACAACCTGAATATTTCTATATCTAATACAAAGACAACAAAATTTAGTATCCTTCCTAAGCCTTGTCCAAAATCTTCGATATTGATTACGTATTTATAAAATTGTCCTAACCACCACAATTTTTTGAAAAAAATTATCTAGATAGAAGAGATGGAATCCTTCATATCAGAGGCCCTTCTTCTATGTCCATGGGAGCAATTCCATGGCTTGTGTTACCAGTGCCATTTCCAGTACCAACATCATGAGGAGAAATTATGTTGGGGTTTATGGAGTTTGAAACAGAGCGTTGAGAGTGGGCATGAGCTTTAAGTTGTTGGATAATTGATTCCATCTCATCCAACTGATGTGATAGAGCAACCAATATTGCCTCGAAATCACTGAATTTTTCCTCTATTCTTTGTGTTAAACCAGCAATAGTTTACTCGAATTCTCTGAATTTAGTGATTAATTGTTGAAGAGTCAAATTTTTTTCCTAAACAAATTCCTTGTGGCAATGAAGAATCTTTTTGAAGTCATTCACGGATGGTTTCTTCATTCCCCATTGTGGCCAAACCCTATAATATCTCTAGCCTACATAAGCATCCCCACCAGTACCATAAAGAACAACAAAATACAAGATGCAAGGAGAAGGAATGATGCAAAAAAGAGAATAGACAACACCATAATCATAAGTCAATGAAAAGAAGGCCAAAGAGAACTTGAGAGTCGATTGAATTTGTTGAGGGATGTACAATCCAAAATCATCCCCAACCAGAATCTGTGAGATCAAGGGACCCCAAAAAGGAGTGACCGACAGAACCCGACATGAACTAAATCTCCTCTCATAACCATAGACAAATTCACTCTGAAACAATAGCAGAGAATCCATTTCATGATCCAATACTCCACCTAAACAACTAGGGTCACCCTGATTGAATTCCCACACGCTCCACATTAAACCTCACACAATTGAAAATCAACCCCCAATGTATGAGGAAGGAGGCACAACTATCGGGAGATCTCATTAAAGTTGTCTAGTCACATCGTAACCGAGGGGGGACTAAGGGATGGATATCACCCCCATTTCACCATTGACATTAATCGCCCCTTTTGTCATCCTAGAGCCAACCTTCGTTGAATGGTTGGCCAGGGGGTTTAGGCTCATTTTGATCTGATATAACTTAAGATCAACAAAATTGTTGTCAGGGGAGAGGATTCGGTGAAGAATTCCATTCAAGTGGTTATTCTTGGTGGTGCTTCTTTTTATTACTACTCTCACAATCATCACAGAGTCACTAAAGACTGCTAAATGAGAGATGTTTCTCTCTTTTTCTAATTTCAATCCTTCATAAAGAGCATAAGCTTCAACTATGATGTCCCAAACCACTAACAGGTCGGGCAATGTCACAGAGTAAACATACTTTTCGCTCCGATACCATTTTGTAACATCCCCAGCCATCAACCTCTACCAGGTAACGCTACCTAATCAATTGTCTCTTTGCTACATCCCTGACCATAGACCAACAGGTCAGGCCATGCCACCAAAAGAAACTTTCATGCTCTGATACCATTCCGTGACAGCCCCAGCCTTAATCTACTGGGCTATGCCACACAAAAATATGTGTGGAAACATCATACACATCAATATAAACATAGAAGTGACAATTATCATCTATCTATATATAAACATATACAGACGACATATTTTTCTAATACACATATTAATGCGGAAATAACAGTAAAAGCATGCATGCAATATTCACAAGCAAAACCCATAAATATAACAGCATATACAAGCAATACTCATCCATATAGCATGTACAAATACACAGCATGTAAATGAACAGAGAAATGGGTACTTATCTTTTAATTGAAGTACACCAACTGTGTGCAGACCTTCTACGAACCTCCCAGCCATAGACCACATTGCTCATCACTCTCAACAGTGGGTCACCCCCGAGCTAGGACTAAACTCCACTGGGCAAGGGATTCCTAGGCTAGGCAAGGTCGACAGGGAAGTCGCATAGTTCAACAAGAAGGAATTCCTCCAAGGAGCCACTTACACCCACAACTCACAAACTCTCATTCCCCACATGCATGTCCCACCCCAAGAGTGTACACCTTCACTATCCAATAGACCATCGGCTGTTATACCTCCCTTTCCTTGGGCTTCAGCAACAGGCCGGATCAAGAATTCTCAGATCTCTGTAGCTGCTACTCGACTTCCTCTAGGAGAACTCACTTCCTCAGCACACACTCTCACCTGAAGAGAGTTTCCCACGAGCCTAACAACCTGTTTCTTCTATCCACGGGCTTGATAACCTGCTTCTTCACTCTCATTCCTCAACACACGGGCATGGTCATGACAGCAACAGAAACTGGACATGGAGGACGGTAATGATAGAACAATACGCAGGAAACCCGCAAGTTACAAGTGTCATAAGGGTAACCATTTGGGCTTGTAGTAGAGGTTCGGGTGTCTTAGAATTTGACAATGGTGGACTGGCTCACTGCGTACTTGATCAATGCATTAGTGAGTCGTGGTAAGGGATGGCTAGCCTGGTCCGAATGGTGAGAATGGTGAGAATCCCCCCCTAAATCTGCATGTGTCTTGGATGACACTTGGCTCTCCAGGAGCACGTTCCTCTCCACTTGGAACTCAATCCCCTCCCTAAAGGAACTTAGGATAAATTAATATCCTCTTTACAGCCTTTAGAATAATCATTATATATTATTCTTTTGGTTTTAAGCTCTTAAGCTTAGCCCTTTTCCCACAATCTCTCAACCCCCTTCCTTACCCAGCCTAGTGGAGCTTAGTCCCCCATACTCTTTCTTCGTGGTTGGTCTGCACGTAGCGATGTATAATTTTTATTAATGATATGCATAATTACATATACAAAACAGGCTCATGGCCTTAGAATCCTAGGCTCTCTGGCCTAATCATCACATAAGCCTCATAGCTTATTATAACTCGGCTCACCAGCCTAACAAACATGTTTACAATTAATAATTACAATCGGGGCTCTACCGGGGATATTACATCAGCAATGTTGTTTGTTGTAGTCCCTAAACCACATGCATAGTAGACTAGTATATTACCTATGGGATTGAGGAGACTCCCACCTACACTATTAATAGCTATATAATTACAATAAATGTAATATCATTCATTAATTTTGAAGTGTAGTTATCGATGGAAAATTTGATGCAACCATGACATTATAGCAACTCTTAAATGACACACCACAACATGGGGGTGACGTGTTATTCACATTAGCATCATATTATACAATGATATGATTATGCAAATACAATGCATAGATAACGTGGTTGAAATTCATAAACAACATGGATCAACATGCACTTTTTCTCAACATCATGATACTTGACATAGAGACGATGTTAATACAATACAAAACTCAAAAAACAAAACAAAAAAATAATGCAAAATCAATCTTTAAGTGAAGATCACTATGCATTTCTCATATAAGCTGAAAAATGGGGGGATCCTTTGTTTCAATTTCTCATGAGGGTGAGGGGCGGGGATTCTTAGAGTTGAAAGGTATTTGTGGAGGCACTCAACGGGATAAAGCAAGGGATATTTTTCATTCATAGGTAAGTTTTGTCATTTCCCTCCAATTTGTTTTTTTAATTTGCAAATTTGGAGGAGATAATGAGATTTGGGTTTCCTTGCTTTTCCCCAATTTTAATTTATTTATCTATTTGATTTAAAAAATAAT
>ML779906.1:1568271-1598087 GCA_009831015.1 Picea engelmannii | reverse complement strand
CTCTCCCTCTCCTCCTATTCCTCTTCTCCTTCCTCCCCTTTTCTCTCTCTTCATATATTTCTCTCCCTCCTCTCCTTCCTCTTCCTCTCTTCCTTTCATTCTCTCCCTCTTCCTCCTCTTCCTCTCCTCCTCCCTCTTTCTCTGTGGAATTTGGATATTGGATATGGGATTTTGGTTTTCCTTCCCCTCCTCATCTCCTATACTCTCCTTCCTCTTCCTCTCTTCCTCTCCCTCTCCTCCTCTTCCTCTTCTCCTTCCTCCCCTTTTCTCTCTCTTCGTATATTTCTCTCCTTCCTCGTCTTCTCTTCCTCTCCCTCTCCTCCTATTCCTCTTCTCCTTCCTCCCCTTTTCTCTCTCTTCATATATTTCTCTCCCTCCTCTCCTTCCTCTTCCTCTCTTCCTTTCATTCTCTCCCTCTTCCTCCTCTTCCTCTCCTCCTCCCTCTTTCTCTCCCCCTCTTCCTCTCTTCCACTCCTCTTTTTCTTCCCTTCTTTTCTCCCTATTCCTCTCTTTCTTCCCCCTCTTATCTTACTTTTATCCTACCTCTCTCTCCTCCCCCTCTTGTTTTTCTTCTTTATGTTATCCCTGAACCCCCTCTTTATTTTCCTCTTTATGTTATCCCTTAACCCCTCTTCCTTTTCTCTTCCTCTCCTGCCATAATTCCCTAATTTCCTTAAGTTCTACCAGAGAATCACATACCACTATAGTTAAATCAATTTTAAATATGTTTTCCTATTGATTATCTCATTAAGTTACAAGAGCACGTCAAGGATGAAATAATTCCATGTATGTAGCATTGTGTTTAGATATATTTTCTTTTCTCTTCATGTGATAACATCTTATGCATTTTCAAGGTTAAAAAGTATGTTTGTGAGGAGAATCACATTGTCACATTTTTGTTTTGCCTCATATTTCAGATCAAAATTGAAGACAAGTGAGTATCATGTAGTAATTTCATATTTTTAGCCCCCTCCCACAATAACCTAATCTCCACTATCAATGCAAATGTGTAATGAATGAACTTTTGTCTCGTTATTTGAACCTTCTACTTTATGATTTTGTGCATCTCAATTTTTTCCCTTCTCTTAAAGTTTTATGTCAATGTCATTAATCATGCATGAATGATTTAGGAATCAAGATAACCATGCTCTAGCTATCCTTGTGATGGCTAAAACCATCCTCTAAGTTTCTGGTAGGGCCACAAATTATGTTGGTGATGCCATGTTTGTAGTTTGTATTGCATAAGAGGCATTGAAAAAGGAGGCCATTCAAGCTAACATTTTTTCATATCTCTTGCTTTTACATAACTCATTAGATTTGTTAGATATAATTTTTTTGCACAACTCAAATCCAAATGTATCTAAAGCCCATCCTTGAGAGCAAGCAGTGAATTGTTTGTGGTGTCGGTTATTTAAATTGGACAAGACAAGTAAACCTATGAATCCATGTTCCCATAGGTTCCTTAATTCCCAAACCCATTTGATCAACTAAGCCCCCAAATATTCATGATTTAACATTTTTACATCAATTTGAAACCTTGTATTTGAGAAACCTTTACCTCTTTCTAACTACAAGTGTCAAAGAAGAGTTTTTAAGTAATCCTTACATGCTTTCTTATTACATATTTCATTAATATCTTTGGTGTTTAATAGTACATTAAAAAAAAAACATTTTAAATACAATGAATAGTCCAAGACTGGTTGCAAACTTGTCAAAAATAAGGTATATATACTCCAATGGTGGACAAGATCCATAAACTCTTCTTTCTCCAGACAAATCAGCTACCATGTTTTTTGTACTTTGTATTTCTTGCAATTGTTTGACTTCCTTAGCTAACACAATTGTCAAGGTTTGGGAATAAATGTTGTAAGAAACTGATACATCAAATCAAACATGGTGACTTTGTGATCCAAAATTCACAATTTTCACTTGAAGCTCTTTCATACTTCCAATGGTTGTGTTTAAGAAAAACGTATTCAAGTAGCACATGACATCGGTCAACACATATATGTCCACCATGATAGAAGAGCTAATATCTTCTACCAATTACTCATGTTGGCTAACAACTTGTGGAAGACAAATAAAAATGATATGTCCCCAAAAACACTAGCTACTGAAATAGGTGAAGGGAGAATTATCGGTTTGGGTTTTGTCATCTGTTGTTGATGGATTTTCTCTATCATGACCCTATTTGTTGTTGATATTTTACTTATGAACCTAACAGTTACAGTTATTCTTTATTATTACAATCATTTAGCACATTAACTTCATATATAGGATCATTGAAATAGAGACAATCACAGAAACAAGATAGACACAAAGATTATCCTGGGAAACCCTCTAGGGGAAGAAAACCCAGCAAACTTTCTCAATATAGATTAGCCAACCAAGAAGAATACTTCTCTCCAAGAGAGAACTAACAAAGCAGAATATCCTCCTCTAACCCTTAACTAGGAAAGGGTAGCGCACCACTTAACCAAGATGTATCCAAGAGATAGACCAAAACCTTCATCAATGTCACACCTAACTGCAGTAACTTCTTCCTCCATGACTTGCGCATTTATTCATAGTTACATATCTCATAAGTGAGTAAACAAGTGAGGTGCTAGCCTCCCTTATAAATAGTATTCTAGCCTCCTTAAATTAGGTATGGGCCGACCTGTCAATTTACCCTCTTAAATTACATTTAATTATCAAGGCACAATAGGGTCGACTTTTACAAAGGCACAATAGGGTCGTCTTAATAAATATAATATAATAACATTCTTTAGGGTTTTTCTTGGTCAAATACAATAAGGATATCTTCTTAAGCTACTCAATATTCAACACTCCCTCTTAGCAAGGAAGGTATTATTCTTTTCACGGTCATCATCACTGCTTATGCGCTTCTGCATACTTGGTCATTGTCTTGTTGTCAATCATGGATCTATATATCATAGGAAGTTATGCACTTTCACTGGAATAACATACTAGCCTGCGTTGGGGTAGTGTACCAGCCTACGTTGCGGTTATCAACCTGTGTTGGGGTAGCATACCAGCATGCGTTGGGGTTACCAACATGTGTTGGGGTAGTGTATCAGCCTGCATTGGGGTTACCAACTTGCGTTGGGGTAGCATACCAGCCTGCGTTGGGGTTACCAACCTGCATTGGAGTAGTGTACCAGCCTACGTTGGGGTTACCAACTTGCACTGGGGTAGCGTACCATCCTGAGTTGGGCTTACCAACCTCTGATGGGGTAGTGTACCAGCCTACATTAGGGTTACCAACCTACTCTCGGGTAGCATACCAACCTACATCGGGGTAGTGTACTAGCATGTGTTGGGGTTACCAACCTACGTTGGGGTAGCTCATCACTTCCCTCTACTGGGGATCGCATCACCTCCCTCTATTGGGGATCACATCACCTCTCTCTACTGGGTATCGCATCACCTCCCTCTATTGGGGATCGCATCACCTCCTACTACTGAGGATCTCATCACTTCTCGCTATTGGGGAACACATCACTTCTCGCTACTAGAGAACTCATCACTTCTCGCTACTAGAGAAGTATTTTTTAATCACTCCAAGCTTGTCTCTGAAATAATCAAACTTAACTCTAGATAGGGGCTTGGTCAACACATTTGATACCTATTCGTCAGTGGCAATATACTGGAGTCTTAATGCTCCCTTCTGTACCATGTCCCAAACATAGTGGTATTTTATCTCGATATGCTTGGACTTGTCATGACACTCTAGGTTCACTGACAACTTTATGGAACTCTGGTATAAAAGATACATGTTTCCTTCAACTCGATATCAAACCATTTTGCAATCAAATTCTGAAGTCACACTGCTTCACCAAAAGTTGACCATGTTGCCACATATTATGCTTCTGCGGAACTGAGTGCCATACAGGTCTACTTCTCACTGAGTCACAAGATCACAGCTGATCCATACTAAAGCATCATCTGGATGTAATTTTCCGATCGGTGACATTGCCTGCCCAATCAGAATTTGTGTATCCCTGCAATCTTATCTCACGATCCGAGATATATCTGAGTCCATAATCGATTGTACCATTTAGGTACCTCATCACATGTTTTTCCATAATCAGGTGAACATGTCTTTCACCGCAAAACATATATATGTCCTCGTGTTCTTTGAACCAAATTTTCACATCACATTGTACCAACTTGGTATATTTTTATGTTGCAACTCAATCAGCACAATCATGTGTTGGCTCTATGTGCTTTCTACAAAGCACTATCTATCTTATTGTCTGATACTATGTCATCTACTCTCTCTGCAATTGTTCCTTCTGGAACTAGAACTCTTCACTGGAAACTACTCTTTCTAAAACTAAGAATGACTGCTCCATTCTCATTGTAGCTTCTGGACTCTGAGAGTAGCTCTTATACTCTATCACAATAACAGATTCATTTGTTCCCTATGAATCCCATACTATACCAACTTATTTTAATGGATAATGGTTGTTCTGTATATACTTATTCTTATTACTAGAGCAAGTGTCTTGTCATAGTCTTCTCCCTCTTGATGGGCGAATCCTCTAGACACAGATCGAGATTTCTACATCTTTCTACTGTTATCTGCAACATACTTGATCTACTAAATCAATCTATGAAGTCACCACTGACTTCTCTTATGATCTCAAGGCAAAATCTATATCTCATTCCTTCTGACTGGCTTCCTCCTCTGTCATTGAAACAGGGAAATCTTCGCAAGAGATTTCACATCTCCTAGAAGTCTTTGAAGCTACGATCTAGTCTTCTCAACTCATGGAATCTGTCTGATATAAAACTCACTCTGATTCTTAGTGATCCCTCTGAAGCTTGACTCCCTCTAAGTTTGTATAATCTTTGAAGCCATTTTCTCCCTCTGATATGGCTCATTAATGTTATATGGATTTGCATCCTACAAAATGTCATGGGACCATGTTGGTTTCTTCATGGTTACAACATTGATTCTGAGTAGGCCCTTCTAGCTCTACTAACTCTTCCTAATGATCTAAAGAGTGATCAACTGCACTAGAAGGATTTGTTCTGTCATATTTGGAGCCTTCTGCTCCTCATGATTTGTCTCCATACGGGATGTTATGTATCTAGCAAAAGCAGCTTCTTCTTCTTCTTCTTCTTCTTCTTCTTATTATTATTATTATTATTATTATTATTATTATTATTCAGTACATGGATGTACATGGTCATGTATACAACTTGGATAGTTTTCTCCATGTATCATTTAATATGTTTCCTCCTGCAACCGTCACTATATCTCCCTCGGGGTTATCACATGTGACCTGCCCAGAACAAGAACAACGAGGGAGAAACAATAGACAAGAATAATACTCTTTATAATAATAATTAAAACAATAGCGAGAACAATCGTCACGGTAGCTCCTTCAGAGCTATCACTTGTGACCTTCCTGAAACAAGAGCCAAAGTAAGAAATAAAATAATAAGAAATGAGAGCAACACTCTTCTAGTGTTGTGATCAATCATTCCTCCATGGTAACCTGGAAACAGAACAAAAGAAGTTTCTCCTAGAGGATATTTTAGTTATATCTAGTAAATAATTACAATAAGCATTTATCTCAATATTGCTCACATGCTACCAAGTATTCAATAATAATAAAATTCAAATATTTCTATTACAACTATAGTATTTAGCAGTTATCAAACTTGATATGTGAAAATTTGAATCTTATCAATTTAATCAATCAAACATGGAACATGAAGTCTTGTCCTCAAGAATGTATGTGTTATTTTTCTTCTGAGTCTCCTTCATCAATATGAAAAGTATTCTCTTCAACATGTCCTCTGTACTAAGATAATATGATTTCTTGATAGAAATCTGAGTTAGAGAATAAACTCTATAATCTCAACCTTAATCAATCTAATACTTTGACTTTAATTTTGACCAATGGTTAGTATGATAACTTCAACAGATAAAAATACAACCTAGATATTCATAAGATCACAATAATTTCGTAACAAGTAGAGGCATATCAAAGTAATCAAACCTGGGGTGTATTGTTCCTCTGAATGTGTTGGATCTGAGATTCTTCTAAATCTACAATTGTTGTTTGGACAAAATATCCTTTCTCCTGCAAGTACCCTTTAAAATAATGATACAGTTTAAACATGTGTAAGTAAATACCTCTGACAGAATCGGAAGGTAGTGGCACCATTCGAAAGCAGTGGCAAGCAATAATGAACTTTTAAAACTTCAAATGTGTTGCAACTTGTAATCTAAAGGTAGCTGGAGAATTTCTAGGGTAAGGCATACTAGGACAATAAAAATCAGTCCCAACACCTCACAAAAACTTTCACTGCAACTGGTACTACAAATGGTGTTGGCACTGCAACTGACATGAAGGAACTGGCACAAAGGAATTGGCACTACAACTACAACTGATACTGCAAATGCGACTGCAACTGCAACTGCAATTGGTACTGCAACTACAACTACAACTTAGGGTTTTATGAGAAAACCTTAATTTCTCAAACTTAAAATTTCAGAATTCTGATCCAGGGACTAGATGCACCCTCCTAGGGTGAGTTCCTAGGTGTGGTTACTTTCTCCAACGTCCTCCTCAAATAGATAAAATGTCACACTTAGGGTTTATGTAGAAACCCTAATTTTGCAGCAACTGCAACACTGAAAACTGAATCTTGGAGAGGGTGCGTTGAGGCTAGCCACTTCTTTATAAATTTTGAGTTGGTCTATTTCAGGCCTGCTCTGAAACCATGTTGATATTTTACTTATGCAACTAACAGTTACAGTTCTTCTTTATTATTACAATCATTTAGCACATTAACTGCATATATAAGATCATTGAAAGAGAGACAATCATAGAAACAAGATAGACACAAAGATTATCCTGGGAAACCCTCCAGGGGAAGAAAACCCAACAAACTTCCTCAATATAGATTAGCCAACCAAGAACAATGCTTATCTCTAAGAGAGAACTAACAAAGCAGAAGATCCTCCTCTAACCCTTCACTAGGAAAGGGTAGCACACCACTTAACCAAGATGTATCCAAGAGATAGACCAAAACCCTCATCAACGTCACACCTAGCTGCAGTAGCTTCTTTCTCCAAGACTTGCACACTTCTTCATAGCTGCAAAGCTCATAAGTGAGCGAACAAGTGAGGCGCTATCCTCCCTTATAAATAATATCCTTGCCTCCTTAAATTAGGTATGGGTCGACCTGTCAATTTACCCTCTTAAATTACATTTAATTGTCAAGGCACAATAGGGACGACTTTTACAAGGCACAATAGGGTCATCTTAATAAATATAATATAATAACATTCTTTAGGGTTTGTCTTGGTCAAATACTATAAGGATATATTCTAAAGCTACTCAATCTTCAACATTTGTATCATCAATCAAAATAATTTCCCTTTTACCTAGTATTAGATGCATGCAAGTTAAGAATTTAATATTGTCATAAAATCTTTGGAGATGCACATCGACCCCTTTTCAATCCATCTTTTTGAAAGACTCATCAAACCAGTATACTATAACCTTAGAGTTTCAAATGTGTATAAGGTTACAAATCAAGTATCTTAATCATAGCCCCTCCTAAATTTGTGTATAGGATTTGTGTCATCTAGACTTGAACCCACGAGTGAGAAGCTATAAATATATAGACATGGGTCATTTAAATTTTCAATGAAACAACATTCAAGACTTGAGTACCAACACTTTTACTAGTATTTGTATATTAGTTTCAATAGTAACTAACACCAACGGATTGGTGCAAGTAGGAATGATAGAATGAGAAACAATTTTAGCTTAAATCCTCCAAATGTTTTTTCTTTGGCATCAACTCATAAATATTTCGTACATTGCTAAGTTTTTCATCCTTTTCAATTGAAATATTCAAGTCAACCTTTTGATCAACATGGTAAGTACTGAGTTCCCAATCAACATGGTAAGTACTGAGTTCCCAGACTTTGCAAACCTTGATAGATGTGCATGCAACAAGATTGCAAAGGTCAAGGAAATGCAGTCGATGAATGGCAATAGCAAGAATCCCCCAATGACTTGTAATTACACACTTTATGATCGTTATATAATATTGGAAAACACACACACACACACAGATATATATATATATACTTAAGTGGTTGCAAGGACATTTGTTATCCTCCCCGCCTAGGTTCAAATCCCACATCGTGACATGATGCTCTTCATGAGTCGTTTGTTGGATATCATGAGAATTATGAGATTGTTAACAAAGCCTCGAGCTTCTACATAATCCATTTTACACTGGGTACCATCCTCAAAATGAGGGGAAGTGCTTGAGAGGCTTCCTTGGGATATACATTTTGAGTAAAAAAAAGTTTTTTGTTTTATGAAGAGTTGCATTTATAATTCTAATTGCTACTTACTACAGTATGTTTTATGTTGCATAAAAACTTGAAATTTTTTTGTATTGTTTATAAAGAGTGTAACCAAAAAAGGGAGATCATACCAAGATATGGTTTACTTGCATTCGATGTAGCAAGGATCAAGTTCCAATGGTCTTGGTCACAATAGATCTTAGATGTTAGCGGTGGTATGATTTATCATGAATTTTTTAATGAAATCCAG
This sequence comes from Picea engelmannii, assembly GCA_009831015.1. Classification (NCBI taxonomy): domain Eukaryota; kingdom Viridiplantae; phylum Streptophyta; class Pinopsida; order Pinales; family Pinaceae; genus Picea; species Picea engelmannii. The sequence continues at coordinate 1,589,487 of ML779906.1, read as the reverse complement.
AGTGTAATTGAATCCACTATACTACATTTTCATGGTATGTATTCCCTCTACAACGTGAATATTAATGTTTGAGCACAAGGAACATAAATGACAATGAACAAAGATGAAGATCCATCTTGGTAGAAGACAAAGAAGAGGTAGAAGTTGTTGATTTCATAAGGTTGAGTTTGGGGTAATAAATAATATATGCTTTTAGTTATTGATTTCTTATGCTTGCAATTATTTATTTTGATGTGCTTTTAACTTGTTATCTTTCTTTGATGTAATCTTTTAATACCATTGACAAACTTTTATGGTCATTTGTCAGACATTGATAAACTTAATTGATCTTATCTTATTGTATGTATATGCACGAAGATGAGGAGGGAACTCACAACATTTCAATCAAATTTTGATGTCAATTTCATTTCATTTCCTATTATGTGTACATATTGTTTCATGTGATGTTGTATACAAAGTTGATATTTCTCGAAGGTGGCAGTGTACCACTTGTTTACAGGTAGAAAAAACTACATGGTTATTTTACGATTTAATTTAAAATTTCATCATTGCATTTATATATACATGACTTTTAGTCCATTGGATGTAGCTTGGGTGGTTGGGAGGAATTATTGTTACCCTCCCCACCCAGGTTCAATTCCTTGTGAGTGACATGATGTGCCCTTAAATGGGTCTATAAGATGCTCTTATTGTTTAACCCCCAATATTCTGAAAATATTCGGCCTCCCTATGTTCTCTCGCGGAATTCGGGGGGGGTGTTCGTGGAGTTAGCGAGCACCAATATCCGGTGCCATGAACCACGTGAAATATATATATATATATATATATATATATATATATATATACACACACACACACATGACTTTTAGCTTAATTTAAGTAGGAGGGGTTCCTATCTGAACAAGAATCCGGAGGAGGGAAAAAAATCTCAAATTCTGAAAGATCCATTTTCTAATGCAGGATATGTATGAAGTTTTAATTATGATTTATGTAGGATCATTGCCAAGTTGTTTAAGGCATTAGGGATATATGGATTTTTGTTCAAATATGTTTTTAAATGATTCCCTAGAGGAGTTGAAGAAGTTTGTAATTAGTAGTAATAGGTTAGAGAATAGGTTAGTACAAGACATGTCAAATATTGTATATCCTTATATGAGCCTTTTAAGGTTGCCATATCTATATTCTGATTTCATACTTGGAATATAAAGAATCTTTTTCCTGGAAAAAAATACATGGTGTTTTGCTTCCATGGCATGAAATTAATTGAATGTTAGTGAAGTAAAATTTTGTAATTGTATTTATGGATGCATGGTTTTTTGTTCTGATGGTGTAAAGTTGATTGAACATTAGTGGGGTAAAATTTCATAATTACGTTTATATATATATATGGTTTTTCTTATTGAGGAGCAATAAATTGATCAGTATGGCGGTAGGTATTTCACTCTCCCCACCTAGGTTCAAATACTCAATGAGACATGAGTGAGTTAATTGTTGGAATCTTTACAAGGTAATAGTTGGTGAGCCAGCTATTGAACTATTCATGAAATATATGTTGAAAATTCTTAGGGTTCGCATGAGCATTTGGGACCTAGCCTTATGCCTTGAAGAATCTAGTTTACTTTGGGTACCATCCTTGGAATGAGGGTGTGCCCGAGAGGTTTCTCTAGGGTGTATATCATGTCAAAAAATATATACATGGTTATTTCTCTCATGATTAGTATGCTCTAAAATTGACTTATACTAATCATCAATCTCATCAATATTTAAATATTATAAAATAGTAATTACAAATAAAATAATTAAAATAATAAAAAAAAAATGGTTTATCATTATAATTAAAATTATCATGATAATTAAATAATTGATCATATTTAAATTAACAATAATAATCAATTAAATAATCAATAATAATCAAATTAATAAAAATAAATAATTCATTAATAATAATTGCATCACAATTTTGATGCTAAAACGACACACTTATGATGTCAATACAACAAGCTTGTGACATTAACATGATGTAAGTTAGTCACAATTTAAATGAATATGACATACTTTTGATGCCATAAGATGTAATTATGATGCTAAATTGACTTAGGGTAATGTAAAAAGATGCAAAAAAGACTAAAAAAGACAGAAATAAGATGTAAGAGACACAAAAAGGATGCAAAATGTTTTGGGATGAAAGCTCCCTCAGAGACATAAGCAACAAGTTGGGATGATTCATTGATCAAGTAGAATTGATAGACAAATTGTCAATGATAATCATTACGTCACAATTTCAATGCTAAAATGACACTCTTGTGATGTCAATACAACACTCTTGTGACATTAGCATGATGCAATTTAGTCACAATTTAAATGAATATGACACACTTGTGACACCATAAGACACAATTATGATGCTAAATTGACTTAAGGTAATGTAAAAAGATGAAAAAAAGACTAAAAAAATACATAAATAAGATGCAAGAGACATGAGCAAGACACAAAAAATATGCAAAATATTTTGGGATGAAAGCTCCCTTAGAGACATAGGCAACAAGCTAGGATGATTCACTGATCAAGTAGAACTAAAATGTAACTTGTAATCTTGTTCTAGAATATGTGTGGAAGTGGATTTGGAGAAGGGCTTCCTAGAGGCACCACAAATAAATATGGACAGACGGAGCCATCAACAAGTGATTCCTAGATTATGAGTGGATTCCATTCAAATGTAACTCTTGTCATGAGTATGGGCACATTGCCAAGTACTATCCAAAGATCCAATAGAACAAGTCTCCCCAAAGAAATCTATGAATCCCTCTAGTTTCTAGGAGCAAAACCCCATTATGCCAGTTTTCAACATGTGAAGAAAACAACAATCCAAGGGGCTGCAACATCCAAACGAACTCAAAAAATTGTGCCCACTGTGAATAATAAAAAATGTGAGGTCCTTTCATTAATGAACTATTTCTAGTTGATATTAGAATTGAGAGCATAATAAAAATAACATTTCTTGAATGGAATTAACATTTTAATTATAAAAGACAACAAAAAAGATCAAAGATATGAAGCAGTTGGGCCTCACCTTCTTCTGCGGCTAGGGTTTATGTTAGTCGTCGTTGTTGTTGGTAAATCCTTAGTAATGGCCTCTTAAATTTGAGTTGAAGTAATATCACTATGTCGTATCGCACTCAAGGAATCATTGCAAGACATTAAGCATGAGCCTTCTATTTTGAAATCGCTCTTGCAATCGTCTTGGCTGAGGCCTTGAGATAAGATTCCCTTTCCCTAGTTGAGCTCTTGCCAAGTTGGGGTTTTTGTGATTTCCTTATCTATCCATCATGGGTGTGTCTACCAATCCCAAGGAAGAATCCTTTATTTCTGTAAGATTTAGATGAAAAGCCACCCAAGAATGCAAATGAATGAAGGAAACAAAATCTAGAAATCAGAAATGAGCAAGAATAAATTGTATTCTACTCAAGAGAATGCAAAGCATAAAAAAAAAAGATGCTCATATGAGAGTGATGGGTGAGTACATATAGGATTTACTACCTAAGAGAATAAAAACACAACCAATATGGGATAAAGTGAAAAAGTCCTTAAGTAAACTTAACCTGGGGTGAAGAGAGCTAAAGTAGAGAACTAGCTAAGAAAGAACTAGATAGCTAAAGAACCATATTCACATTAATAACCCTCCTTAAGTGCAACTTAGGGGGAAATGTAAACAAAGGTGCAAGGATTTGTCCTGGCTACAAGGCTTTATGAGGTACCCATGTACGAAATATCCCCTCAAACAGAAAAGAAAGGAGAAAACCTAGTGAGAAAAAAGTCCCCCCCATGATAGGATGAAGCAAGAAGGGTTAAGTGACCCCCAAGAAGAAATGGCCTGCACCCACAAGAGAGATCAAAGATGGATATACTTTCTCTCTGTGAAGGGTTTGGTGAATATGTTTGCAACCTACTCTATTGTAGGACAATAGTGCAAATAAATGGCCTACTCCTTAATCAACTCCCTGAGAAAATGCATGTGGATCTTGATGTGTTTGGTCTGTTTATGATGAATCGGGTTCTTTGATATTTGGATGGCACTCTAGTTGTCACAATAGATTATTGATGGCTTCTAAAAAGTGATTCCAAGTTTAGTGAGGATATTTAGAAGCCAAATAGACTAAGTGGCAACATTAATAGCTCCTCGATACTTAGCCTCCATCAAAGAAAGAGCAATGGCGTGTTGCTTATTTCTCTTCCAACAAATGGGACCATAACCAAGGTGAAAATTGTATCCAAATGTAGACTTGTGATCATCAAGATCACCAGCCCAATCAAAATCCATGTATCCAATCAAATATGAACTTGTGCCCACTGCATAGTGAATCATGTACATGTGAGTGCCATGTATGTAGTGCATAATGCATTTGGTAGCCTTCTAGTGAAGTTCATGCAACTATGTTCTGAAGAACGAAACAATGTCAATTACAAATTAAATTTTGGGGAGAGTATGAGTCAAGTAGATGAGGCTTCCAACAAGTTGATGATAAAAAGTGGCATCAACTAGTAGTGTGGAACACTTCGCCTCAAGCTTGACTCCAGACAGAAAGGGAGTCGGTGTAGGCTTACAATCATCCATGTGAAAATGAGCCAAAATATCAAGAGCATACTTGGGATGTGCAAGAGAGATCCCATAAGAGGACTGAGTGATCTCAATCCTGAGAAAGAGGTGCAAGAGGCCCAAGTCGGTCATGGCAAACCTGTCATGCAAAGTCGTTTTAATGCTTGCAATGATGGATGAGGTGTTCCTAGTGACAACCAAGTCATCAACATACAGAGCCAAGAATAGAAGAGCACCATCATATTCAAGATGTAGACATCCATATCTTACTAGAATCTAGAGAACCCAACTCAGAGAAGAAAGGAATCCATCTTGGCATACCAAGCACGTGGGGCCTATTTGAGACCATAAAGAGACTTCTGAAATCTACAAACCAGTGAGGATTCCTTAACAAATCCATGTGGCTACTCTATGTAAATCTCCTCATGTATATCCTTATGAAGAAATGCACTCTTCACATCCATCTAATGTACAACCCAACCTTGAACCACAAAAATAGAAAGTATTAACCGATTGGAGTTCAATTTGGAAATGGGGGAAAAGGTCTCAATGTAGTCAATAGTATGAATCTGAGAAAAACCTTTAGCCACAAGTCGTGCTTTGAACTTGTCAAATAGTTCATCTGCTACAAATTTGATCAGATAGATCCACTTACATTGAACCAGTTTTCTTCCCTTAGGAAGTAGAACAAGATCCCAAGTTTTTTATGAATCAACAAGTTGCAATCTTCCTCCATTGTTGAATCCCACTTAGCAATACCTAATGCTTCATGAAAGGACTGTGGATCTGAATCTATTGCAATGTAGGAATTTGGAATATCTTGATGTTGTGATTGGTTCCTTTGAGTATCTAAAGGATCCTCAACAAGAGTGTATGCATACTCAAGTGTCTGACGAGCTCGACAAGACATGGTAAGGGATGGGGGAGGAGAATCCTCATCCTTGGAATCTGAACTCTATGAAGAGGATGATGAAACCTCATGATCAACTCTACTAGTAGAGGAAACTGGAGGAAAATCCTCTCATTCACAATCTAAATCCATTGTGGAGGAAGGAAGATGAGAGGATGAGCTAGGAGAGATTTCCTCAAATTGAACACTATGCTTACTGAAGAGCTCATGTGTCTCATGATCCAATATTTGATATCCGTCAACACCATTAAGATAACCAAAAAAGATGTAGGGTTTACTCTAAGGTTCTAAGGCCTTGCGCTTCTCCAAAGTAATGTGTGTTCAAGTTGGGGAGCCAAAAACTCTGAAGTGCCACACAATAGGTTTCCTGCCACGCCAAGATTCAGAGGGAGTGATACACTTCAATACCTCATGTAGAACTCTATTTTGAATGTGAGCAACATAGTTGATAACTTCTGCCCAATACTCATGTGCAAAGGAGCGTGTGTGCATCATGCAACCAAAGATATCTTTAAGGGACCTATTTTTCCTTTCTGCCACATCGATCATTCTATTGAGGTGTATAGTCAATAGTATGTTGAAGACCTATCCTTTCAAGATTGAAAAATTGTTCAAAGTGATGGTTCACATATTCTCTGCCATTTTTTGTGCAGAGAAATTTGACGTACTTCCCAGATTATTCCTCTATGTGAGCCTTGAACTCCTAGAATCTATTAAAAGCTTCTCCTTTCTTCTAAAGAAAGTAGACCCAGGTGTATCTAGAGAAATTATTGAGCCTTGTTGAAATACAAGGATGGAAATGGACCCGCCACATCATTGTGAACCGTCTCTAGGACTTTTGAAGCCCTCCAAGCTCTCTCTTTGTCAAACGTTTCCTTGGGATGTTTTACAAAGGCACAACCCGAACAAACTCCATCTAAGAAACTGATCTGATGAATACTTGCGATCATATCCTACATGTTGAGCTATCAAGGATAGCGGAAGTTGAGATGGAAAAACCACTCATGTCATAGCTTTCTCATAGAATTTGAATGGGTGAGAAAAGCAGTAGAATGGGAATCAAGTACAAAATGAGAGAAAGCATATTGGTGAGACTCGTGATCAACCTTACCAACTACAAGAAGTTCATTGTCTTCAAGATCCCTAATGGTGATGGAATCTATATTGAACTCAATTTTATTCCATTCTAGGCAATCTAATAGATGGAGAGAAGGTCGGGTGACATATTAGGCACATAGAGGACATCCTCAAAAGCACCAGTGCCAGCATCAACAAAAACTTTCGCGATGACATCTACAAGAGAGACATCCCTAATGAGAATGTGGGGCACCAAACAAGGCTCTAACAAGGAAAATTGTTCTCTAACAAAACCCATGTGATGTGATGCATCCGAGTCAAGAATCCACTGCTAAGAAAAATCTATACTAGAAACAAATGCAATTGCTTTCCCTTTTCTTGATTTGGAAAAGGGAGTAGAAGATTGCTATGAAAAAAGTAGATTAATGTTTTTCTTTTTTAGACGATTCTTTAGCTCATCGATGTAGTTCTTATTACAAGAATGTTCCTTGTGACCAACCTTCTTGCAGTAACTACAAGTTGGCCTATCCTTCTTATGATGACTCCCCTTGGAGGAAGAGGAGATAGAGTCTACTTTTGGGGTAGAAAATGATCGTGCCTAATCTTTCTGTGACTTCTTTATGGACTTTTTTTGTTTCTTGTTAGGTTCCCCTAACTCTTTATATCCCTTCGGTTGACCATCCAACAAATCTTGAGACTGATATGGCTTAAGGAGACCCATGGGAAGAAGGTTCCCTTGCTCATGCATTAACGTTTCTGAAAAAGGAATCAAAAGAAGGCATTGTATATGCAGATCCCATATTCAACCTATGAGTGTAAAAGCTAGAAACAAATGCAGCATATTCAGGTCCAAGTTTAGAGAGAGTATTTAGGACAAGTTTTATGTCCTTTTTCTCTTCTCCACGTGATTTAAATTGGGCTCTTATGTCATTAACCTGTGTTACATAATCATGGATGATGTCAAAATACTTAGGATCAAGACTCATTAGTTCATTATCAAGTTGATATCCCCTAACTTCATCAGTTGTCCCAGAGAGAGTTTTAAATTTTTCCTGTGCATCATGTGAATTTGTACATCCATCAAGTTGAAATATTATATCAAGGGAAACTAGACTTTTAAGAAAACCAAGAGATTTTTTTTGTTCTATCTTCTAGAGTACCTTTTCCTTAGCATCTTTGACTTCAATTACCTCGTGTTCAACATAAGGTGCATATCATTGTTGCATTAAGGCATTCCATGCATTTGATGTCATTTGTTGTAGTTGTATGGTGTTAGAAATGGAAATTTAAAGTTACCCATTTGTGAAGTAAAAATGAGCATGAGTAGAAAGAGATGCACAAGCACAATCACACCAAGAGACCGCCCCCCCAACGAATCACTCAAGCAAAATGATTCGGCACTTTATATTTAGTGTGGTTACAATTGCCACTATCAAGAGAACACTGAGTGGACTTGACTTTAATGCCTTTACAAATCCTCAAAAATTGAGTATGTGTTGAAAGTATTATTTTGTCACAGTCAAGTGAAATAAATAGCACCACTATGATGTACATGAAAAATCATGCACTTTCACAAAACAATCACCTCAATCTGAGGTCATATGCAAAAGATATGAGCCTTTGAAGTTCTCAAAATGAGAACTTCAAATTCTAGAAAATACATGCACCAAAATAAAATAAAATGTTTGCACCATTGCGGAGAGCACAAAAAATTGGCCCAAAATAAAAAATTGATCGATAAAAGGAGGTTAGAATCCCAAGATATGAGCCTGCAAAGTTTGTCTTCAAAACCCAACCTGCCAATGGAGAGAGGGTAGAAATTCAAAATTCAACTTCCACAAAATTTTGTAAAACTAACACCAAAATTAGGGAAACTGCCAACTGTAGAGACCTCCAGATAAATTTAAAAACTCCACCAAATTTAATGGAACTGCCACCAAACTTAGTGAAACTGTCAATTGTAGAAACCTACAAATAAATTTAAATAATCTGTAAAATTTAGTGGAATTGTTGCCAAACTTAGAGAAACCACCAAAATTCACCTTTCGCCAAACTAAAGTGTGAGTTGGGGTGTCACACGGCTCCTTGAGAAAAAACAAAAATTGCCTCTTAGGACAACTTTGCTCAAAATCGATGAATGGGAAGTCGATCTTAGGGTTTTCAAGCCTTTTGAGTGTGATGGAAGTGTCGGATTTGATCCAAAATTCTCTAAAAATGGTGGATCCCTGTTGGATGTGGAAATGAACCTTGAGCTTCAAGCCGTTGTATATCAAGCTTCCAGTGTGTTGAGTAAAATATATGAAATTATCTTACTCAAGAATTTTCAGATCTTGTTTGGCTGAGGCAAGATAGTCGGGAATGTTACCCTATGTTTATAGCCTCAAAAAGTGTTTCCCAATCCACAAGTATTAATTACAAGGGCTTAGGCTGATTTTTTTGAATAAAAGAATGTTGCAAAAATATAACATTTTTTATACAATTTTTTTAATATATCAGATTATAAAAGAAAATGCGGAGATCAAAATCAAAAATACCAAGTCGCATATGAACACAGATGAGACAGAATAGCAATCACTTTATTTCATTCCAAGAAATCAAAACAATTGTTCTCTTTACAAAATCCCTATGGGGGGCATGGACCAAGGTCAAACTTAGATATCCCCGATGAAAACCATACAAAAGGACTCTGACAAGAAGTAAAAAGTGAACTTTAAAATCTGGATCAGCTTGCAACAGACTATTGCCCACTTGAATCTACACAATATCCTTTATCATTCATGAAATTTAATTCATAAATAGACAAGTCTACACAGACTATCAAAGATAGATCAACACCTCTGAAAACAAACGTCTGAATGATATGATTCAACTTTGAACCTTGTTGTCTACAATAGGACCCTATTGTCATAAAAGAGAATTAGGCCTTTGATGAATTGAAGAATGAATGGAAACTGAATTATCTCAATAAAACTTAAGAGCAAACCTCAGTATGCTTTCTCCTTCTATTCTCTTCTTGTTCTTCCTTCTCATTTGGCTTTTATGCATTCCAAATTAGTTGAAGTAGTTCAACTACTTCATTTAGTTAAGTTAACTAAAACTCAACTAACTTTTAGTTTAGGAGAAGAATTAATAATAATAATAATAATAAGGGTCTTTTAATAAATAAAAACTAGTAGATGGGACCCCTTGTGACTCCCTTTAATTTCTTAACAAAAATAAACATAACTAGACAATAAATCAAACACATCCCTCCTTGTGGCTCCCATAATCATTTCCATAATTTGAAAATTAAATATCAATGATATTTCAAATCATATCCAAACATATAATATCCAAAATATCCAAAAATAGTTTGTTGTCCAAAACCTTCAGCAGTCCATTGTCCTCCATCAAACAATAATAAAACATAATAAAAAACCGTATTTGCCACTTTTAGAGGCAATTTTTCCTTTGTTGTTGCTATCCCCTTTTGACTTTCTTGAATTAGCCTTAGGCTGTGTAGAACCCTGAGGCTTGATCTCACTGATGACATGTGAACAATCATCTTTCAAGTGCATACGTGATGATACGGATTTGGTTGAATCACTTGAAGGAGAGGAGGGGGCAGCAGAAGCTTTTCCTTTATCATGCAAATGGTGGGCTTCGATTTTGAGTCTTTTTCTTGCATGGGAGGATTGTACAGGTGAGTGTGCAAGGGAAATCTAGACATTTGGGTTAACATGTGGAGGAGAAGCAGGTAAAGACAAACTTGGCCAGCCACGATGGTGGGAGACTGCTGGGTGAACAATCTCCTGCCATATGTCATTCTCGGGAACTTCAGGTTGCAAAGAAACATGAGGGGGTACAGGGATACCAGGGACATGTTGGGGCTGGAAATGAGTCCTCTCTGGTCTAGGTTGGACTACCCCTTGTCCAATCCAATTGAAAAATCCAACTTGGAAGAGTTGGTTCGACTCTTGAGGATCTGCATCGAAATGTATTGAGAATCTGGGCCTTCTAGGACCTCTATTCCAATTCCCTCTACCCCTATTATTTCGTTCACTACTTCCTCTGCTGAAGAAGCTCATCCTGTATGCAGAAATTATTAGAAACTAGCTTCTTAAACAGACCATACGTGACATTCTCTTAATATGAAACAACGTTTTGCTCAACAATCACATCAGACCCATGCAATCCAATCCATAAAATTCATTTAATAATTTTCAATGAGCAGGAGGTGAATTAGGGTTCAGGGATATCTGAGGGGATTGTATTGAGCGAAAAAAGTGAGAAAATGAAAGGGAGTAAGAACACGATTACTGCTCAACAATTCATTAAACAATTGATTGTGCAACAATAATCGAAACATATCAGTTGTCATCTATCTCTGTGTATTTTTTAATCGTTGTCATAAGAGATTTAATTTAATTTTAATGAACAGGGCGTGCAAAATGAATTTGGGATCATGAGGGGATTTTGTAATGACCAAAAAAGTGAGAAAATGAAAGGGAATCAGATGGATATTGTTCATAAAATAAATTAAATAAATCAACTGTCATAACTTTGTTTCAAATTTAATCCAAAAGCATCCACTTCCAATACCAAAACATTCATTATTCCTCAATTGTATACAAAACTGCTTGTTGTCTCAATAATTAAATTTCCCAAAATTCTTTAATTTATAACATTATGTGCATTGTAACACTTCCCATTCAACGGTATTGTATATACTAACGTTGATCTCTTCTTTTTTAGAATAAACAAAACATGCACAACAATTCTTGTTATAGTATGCCCAACATTTATCCTTGATAATCAATAATGCACCATGATAAACAATCAACAGTCATTGTCCTCTAATCAACAATCGGGCCCGATTTAGTATACACAGGTGCCTTCAATCATAGACAAACTTAAGAGAATACATGAGGGACCAATCATAACACAACATCTTCAATAATATAATCGATACAACCTTGAATCGACAACAACAACCAACTCAAAACAAAATGGAACCTTAAGCTTTCTTTATGTGTGCATCAACATATGTAAACTTCTTTTAAAAATAAATGATAGTATGCACGATGATTCCCATAGAACCATATCATATATGAAGCGAACAGAGCTAAATTGACACACAGGCACCTCTTTTAACTTGCCAGAACCCTGATCGGGCTTGGTAAAACTCACACATGTGTCTTCTTATGCAATCAAGACCATGTTGAATTAAATACAGTGATCGAGACCATAAACGAATAGAAAGACAACTCTCGACTGTATGTAACCACTCATTTCCTTTCTTATTTATTCAAACAAATTCATCACAGAAGGAACACACAGAGATTGACCAAAAGGATGGGTTTATAAACGAGGGAGCACGTGTCTTCAAACTCCCACAATCATTAAATTGATAACCCAAAACTTGACAAACCCCAGAAGGTTCCCAAGGAGGGTAGAGGCAACCAGAGTCTAAGTCGGGTTCTTAAAAAAATTAAATGCAGAGAGGCAAAGAAATCCTGCTTGTATTTTTTTTTAAACACAAAGAGATAATGGTCTTTCAAATCCTTATATCCATTTGCCATCAATTAATCAACCACGAACCACAATGTAATCTTGAAAACAAAGAGCTACACTCTTCTAAAAAAATGCAGTCTTTCGTCCTATACTTCCAAGCCTTTGACATACTCATAAGTGAACGCCAGAGGAGAGAAAAAGGCAATTTTAGTAAACAACCCAGTTGCACACAAATGCCTCTAGCACTTTACAGAGAGGAACAAGGGTTAACTTAAACAGTGGAGGGTATTCAAAACACAGTGAAATAATGTCTCTTTCCAACACCTGGGAGATTGATAACCTACGACAACAATTGACAATGAGGACACACAACATTCTTTATGAAAGAACGCCAAGATATAGCTCATATCAATTCGATACCCATACAGACCTGCATTAACATTCAGGTCAACCAAGGTTGGACCTTTGGAAATCTTTCGGCGAAGAGACAGTAAAGAACGAGCCATCAACAACAGTTTGGGGTTTAGATAACAGAAGCACCCAACAGTCAACAGTTTCCCTGTAACTGGATCAATATTTCAACAACGAATGAGAGGGAAAACGAGTTGACAACCACTGATACACAAAACGGTGGTTAAAAAACCCTCAACCATCAAACTCAGAGCTTCATTTCACCACTGTCACCATTATTCCACAGAGAACCATCATAAAAAATAACACTGACCGAGAAAATAACCAATGTGCAACCTTTATATTCAATGATACCCATTATTCTGCTTACAAATATCAACATTTTGCAGTCATCACAGAGAAACATAACACCATATTTACACACAGACGAAAAACTCAAGATAACACAGAATCCATGCATTCCTGAGCCACCATTTGATTCATAAAACAGAGAGTCCATCATGGATGGAAAGTTCAAAGCCAAGCCTATGAGAAAATCATTGCAATGGTGAACCGATCAAGTTTTCCCTTGCCAATCCTGGAAATGCGAAGCTTCACAACCAATAGAGAAACAATGCAACAATGCTAGGGTGATGAGCGATAGGGAGGTTTGGAGTAACGTGCAGTAAATGCACGACGCTTCCTCACCTAGCCCCATTCATTTCCATGTACGAGAAAACCCACTAACAATACATTCACCATTAAATCAAACCATATAACCAATGCATAATCAATGCCAATCCAGCATAAGATATGAGACCATATCTATTGCATAGTGTGCCACCCGAGATATCTCATATATACGTTAACTTTTGCCATAACTCCACACAATAATCACATATCAACATTGTTATATGTGCCTCCATTCGACTTTAATAAAATTTGCATAATCCTTTTACCAAACACCTAATACAATAGCTAGGTCATCCATTGTCACAAGGTCTATACATAATCCTTTTTCCATAGCTTTATTTGAAGTTTACATGTAGTTTTTTTTGCCATAGCTTTAGAACTTTTCCATAGTTTACTTTTCTTTTGTTTGAGCTAGCTCCCATTTAATTATCCCTTGCATATATGCGGATAAGTAATCAATATATTGTTGGTTATGGAGCCTGATTATCTTCCTGATTCAGAGGTCCTTGCTTTCAGCCGTGTTTATACCCCATGAAGTATTTACACCCCATAAGTATGTACACTCTTCCACGCGGGGGAGTGCAAAGCCCCTGAAGCAAAAATTGCCTTGTAAAAGTATATTGTAATTTCATTGTAAATCTGGACCGTTCATTATAAGGTCGCAGATCTAACGGTAGAGATTATGTTAGGGGTTTTTGCCCTAGAAGGCAACCCTCTTTTATGAGGGAAATGTATCGCGGCTATGGTTGATAGTGAATATTGTATTTTGAGAGAGGAGACTGTGAGAGAAAGAAGAGGAAGTTACAGCGGGTTTTGTTGTAGGTTGTATCCCTTCATTTGATGGATAATAGTAAAGGAAGGACCTGACAATTTCTCTGGTGGACGTAGCCCACACTGGGTGAACCACGTAAATCTGTGTCTCTCTTGTATTGTGTGTCTTCTGTGTTTTGTTTCTGCATTTGTTTTTATTTTATTGCTCTGCGGTCCTGTTTTTATAACATATACGAATTAGTAACAAGGTTATAACATAGCACCAGTAAACAACATGATCCTCATACCCATGGAAATTGTTCTGTGTTGCAAGTGATTACCAACAACATTCAACAATAATGCATTAACTAGTCATTATTGCACCAAATGAAACCAAGACTGCATCATAAAAAATGTAGGATTGTGTAGGCAACATCATAACAACAACAAAATATGTGTAATATGTCTATTCTTGCGCCTCTAGTCTACAAGGGAGTCCCACCTACTAGTATTATATTATTATCATAATTAAATAATAGCGCTTTAGCAATCCTTTGCGGGCGGAATTCATTGTTGCGATTTTAATCATCAACACAGTGTCCAACTGGGATGAAACGAAAGGAAAATATGGCTATCTCACCTGCTTTGGACTCAATGGTGAGCTTAGAATGTCTCTAGGAAGCTCCAAAGAAACATGCATCTGGAAAGTAAAAAAAAAAAAAAACGAGAAATCAGTTTTTTCTCTACACTTTTATGATTCTCCAGTTCATTCGAGGATGCAAGAGAAGAGAATACTCATGTGCTTCGAAAAAAATAGATACACTCAGATTTCTAAAAATATTGCTAACCCACAACTCACAACTGCTTTGATACCATGTAAGATTTGGTTGAAAAGCCACCCAATTGTGCAAATGAATGAAGGAAAGCAAATGTAGAAATCAGAAATGAGCAATAATAAATTGTATTGTACTCAAGAGAATGCAAAGCATACAAAAATGAGATGCTCATATGAGAGTGATGGGTGAGTGTATATAGGATTTACCACCCCGGAGACTAAAAACACAATCAATATGGAATAAAGTGAAAAATTTCCTAAGTAAACTTAATCTAGTGTGAAGAGAGAAAGCAGAGAACTAGCTAAGAAAGAACTAGATAGCTAAAGAACCCTATTCACACTAACAATTTCATTGATTAAATCTTCTAAATCTGTTGGTGAGAAACACTTAGTGAAGAGAAGATTTCTCAAAAGGGAAGATGTCATCCCCAAGTTGGATATTATGTCTCCAAAGGCAAAAAAGAAAGCCATTATGCTACATGCAAAATGCTTATTAGGTAAGTTCACAAGCCTTTGGCGTAGCCCTCAAGTAGTCCAAGGATGGATCACGGAGCATTGGGATGTTCCATGCCATATCTCTATTTTTTTATTGTGGTAGAGGTTATTATTTGTTTTTGTTTAGCAACAAATAGGAGAGGGGATTGACTTTTTTATCGAGTCCCTACTTCATGGGCTCGTGGGGAATGTTACTTTCCCACCAGACTCTTGATTTTGACCCAAACATAGAAATTTCAGTTTCCCTTTTATGGGTCAGGATGTTGCACCTCCCCATCATCTTCTTGTATGAAGACTCTCTCAAAACTATTGGAGACAATATGAGGCACTATATTGACCAAGTTGAGCCAAAAGGGAATATTTATTCATGTGTTGGAATTTGTGTGGAAATGGATTTTGAAAGGGGACTTTTGGAGGAGATTCAACTCAATATGGAGGGATGGAGACATATTCAATCTCTTGATTACAAGAGGATCTGTTGTAATCTAGGGGAAATTAGGGAGAGTTATCAATAGTCCTTACATAAGCAGCATGGCAGATACATACATACATATAGATATAGACAATGACATACACAAGTAGTGATAGCCCAATGATTTGTTTTTGTTAAAGGATATAGCAATGTAGTAAAATGTATACAATCTCTCACATAAATCCATCAGAGTCTCCATGTTCTTATCTATTTGTATTCCTCTATGTCTAGTTACCAAGCATTTGTAACTACTTAATTGCCTAGGTCAGTCAGTTAGCAGATACTTCAACTGACTTACACTTTCGACTACGACAGTCGACTGACTATCTCTTAGTTGACTGGCGGATCTCGTCAATAGAGTCAACTAGCCCCTACAACATCTCCCCCCACCTCAATTCCTTGCTCACCCCAAGCAAGGGGGGAGTATACAAAATTAACTTTACATAGCTTGATTACAATATTGAGAAGTAGAAGACGAAGAGAGAGAAAAATTAAAATAGGAGGAGACAAAATCTTCATGTGATTCCTTACTTAAGGTGTTGCATCCGACCGTTCTGTTCTTCTTGGATTTACGCCACTGGTCGAGTTAACTGCATTGTCCCTTTCGGTTTCTATGTTGATTTTGAAGGCGATCTTAATGATATTGGGGGATGAATACTTCATTTGTTGTGCAACGTCACACCATGCGTTGATCGCATGTTGTGCTTCTAAGCTTAGTATTTTCATGTGATGGAGTGGTATGTCATTCATGTCTTCATCTTCTTTGTCTCGGACTCGACCAGGGGCTTCTTCCTCTCTCCATTGTCGTTCTTTGTTGTTTTTTCTTTGATGCATTGATGAATCTTTAATACTTAAATTTTCTTTGATGATTTCGTATACCTTAATTTTTTATAACCAACTTTTGTTTATAAGACTAAGTAGGGTTTATTTTCGTAAGTATATGATTACTCAATATTTTCCAGATTTCGACATGAATGTCAAAAAAAAATTATTTTATTTTTCGATTATAGTGGGTCCTTGTTGGCATTTTCGTGCTAGATTTTTCCAGCATGGTTCTTATCTTACAATTGTGATACTTTTTTAGATGGACACCATCAATTAATTTTTTGAATGGGTGCCCCAATTGTGTTCGGAGTTGGACCACTCCGGTTAGTGGAATATCTTCGACAACATAAGGCCCAAGCCATGTTGTCTCTAGTTTTCTTGGTTTACCTTTTATACGACTGTCACACAACAAAACTAAATCTCCATTTTTATATCCTTTTTCTTTATATGTCAGTCGTGCCACACTTTTTGTTATTGCTTCTGGACCTCCTGATGATGCATTGTGATTAGTCTTCCTTCCTCCATCTTGTTCAATTGGTACAGTCATTCGTTCATACTATTTCTTTTGTCAAATTTTGCTACAGCTGCAACCCTATCGGAGTTGGTCCAGAAGTGAAAGGGAATAATAGCTTATTTTCCATAAACGAGATTGAATGGAGTCTGACCTCTCAATCGTTTATATGTTGATCTATATTCCCATGGAATTGCAGGAATCTTCTCATCCCAGTCATCTTTGTTGATGCCGCAAATTTTTGTGAGTCCTTTATGTAATGTTTTGTTAAAAGATTCGATCGCCCCATTTGCTTGTGGGTGATAGGTTGTCGTTCGTCTATGGTCGGTCAAAAAAATTTCTAGCAGGATTTTAATTGTTTCATTCACAAAGTGTGTGCCCTGGTCGCTAATTAGTGTAAGAGGACAATCGAACCTTGTGATTATATTCTCGTAGATGAATTTTTATGCGACCTCTTTGGTACATGATTCGACTAGTTCAGCTTTTGCCTACTTAGTCACATATTCTACAACAGTGATGATATACTTATCACTGGTTCTTCTTTCCCTCTATGGAAAGGGCCCAAAAACTTTGACGGCCCAGATTTCAAATGCTTGATTAAGATTTACTGAGCTTGGAGGAATTTCATTTTTCCACATAGGTCACTCAAGCCTTTGACAGCTATCACATTTTCTAACTTGATCCTGACAATCTTTATGTCGAGTTAGCCACCACAGGCCTACTTGCAGTATCTTCCTAGATGTTGTGTCATCCTGGAAGTGACCCCCAGCTAGTCCTATGTGAGCCTCATTAATGACGTCTTCCATTTCGTGTTCAGAAACACATCTTCTTAGGATGTCATCAATTCCCATTTTATACAAATACCCGTTTATGATTGTGAATGGTGCATCTTTAAAGGCTAGCACATTATTTTTGTTTGTCAGGAGATCTTTTGGAGCCTTTCATTCTTCTAATAAGTTTTCTATATCTTCTAAATCCCTAGGAGTAGCTTCGACTCTGAATAAGTGTTCATCTGGGAGGTCGTTGTCGATGTCTGTCGAGTCTTCTCCCGTTTCAAGTCGTGACAAGTGGTCGAGTCAGACGTTCTTTTTTCCAGGACATATGAATATTTTGAACTCAAACTCTTGAAATAAAAGTATCCAAAGACAAATCTTGCCTTGGTGGACTGGTTTATTAACCAAATATTTCAATGCTTGATTGTCTCTAAAAAGTGTGAAAGTATTGGCAAGTAAGTAATGAAAAAACTTTTGTACAGCGAATATCATTGATAAAGTTTCCCTTTCTGTGGTCGAATAGTTTCTTTCTACCTTGTTCAATTTTTGACTTGTGTATGCGTTTGGATGATCGATTGTGTCCTCATATGGATGCGCTAGGACCGACCCGAAAATAAAATTGGAGGCATCGACATGTACATGAAACCTTCTTGACCAATCAGGAAATTTTAGTATGGGGGCTTCAACGAGCTTCTTCTTTAGGAATTCAAAGGATTCTTGACAATCTTGGCTCCATATAAACTTGATTTATTTTCGTAGAAGCTCATCCATTAGAAATGTGATGTCCAAATAGTGGCATATAAATTTTCTATAGTATCCAATGTGTCCCGGGAAAATTTTGATTTTCTTTTGGTTCACAGGAGGCTTTAAGTCGATGATAATTTTAATATTTTCCATGTCAAACTTTACTCCATATTTACATACCACATGTCCTAACAGGATTCCAATTGGTGAAGCAAATATGCCTTTCTTAATGTTTAAAGATAGTTGGATTTTCCTGAATCGTTATAGCATAAGCCTAAGCCATTGTACATGATTTTTAAATAGGTTGTATATCATCCAGTCATCAAAGTAGACAACCATATTTATATATATATATATATATATATATATATATATATATATATATATATTCTTGAAATTCCTTGACAAATATTCTCGAGAAGATTGTTGGTGCATTCTTCAGTCCAAATGGCATGACTATGTAGGCGAAGGAGACTAATTCTGAGACTAATGTTGTCTTTGGTTGATCTTCTTTTGCTATTGGCACATGGTTATAACTTGAGAACCTGTTGGTAAATGAGTAGCATTCATAACTAGCGACTTCATTAATGATTTCATCTCCGAAGGGGGTGGGGAACAGATCTGTTACGAACAATTTATTGAGTCCCCTAAAATCGACACAGATTCTTAGTTTCTTGGGATCGTGTTTCTTTGGTTGAACCACCATGGGTCTTGCCCATTTTTCTTTGTCGATGGGGTAAATGATACCTGCTTGTAGCATTCCATCAATCTCTTTTTGAACGATCGACTTATATTTATGGGCTAGTTTCTATGGTCATTTTTTTATTGGATTTGCTCCTATAATGAGTTTGATCTGCATCTCTCCCATTTCCTCTACAAGTCCTTTCAAGTCCTTGTAGTCGCAGGCAAAAACGTCTTGATATACTTTTAACAGGTTGACTATGTCAGCTATTTACTTGTTTGTCCAATAATCACCTATTCGTACCATTTTTGGGCGATTGTCGTTTGATATGTCAAATTATTTTGTTTTAATTTGGGCCTTCATCCATTCTGGTGGTTTTGCTTCGTCAAGATAACATTCCCCTTCTTCGATTTTTGTAAATATTTTTGGGAATTCGAGCTATTCATGATCTTCGTTTTGTTTCGTAGCTATATTTAATATTGATTTCACATGGTTTTGCAATGTTGGGTGGTCACTTTTCCACTAAAATCTTTGTCCTGGACATCTTATATTTTCCATGTAGAGTCTTCATGTTGTGGAGACTTCCTTGTTTTCCGTCGACACGAGATTGCAATTAGATGTCAATCTTAAATCCATCTTCATATTCCTTTTTTTCTTTCTGTGTAGATGTTGTCGTATTTTCTAAGAAGATTCGGATTTGTTGTGTTGCTTCCCTCAAGTTTTCCTCTTCTAGATTGAATTCAAAGTATTGCACAAAGTTTTCTTTAATTTCTGCCCAATTTAGCGTATGGTTGCAAGCTTCTTCTATCTTATACCATTTATTTGGTATTTCGTCTAACGTGCTTGGAAACATGTGGGGCCATACCCTTCCATCTCTGTAACCTATTCTTCGCCACTCATTTTCACATCGATGAATATGCTCTACTGGGTCAAACCCAATCCTGAAAATGGGGATATCAATAGCATTGGACAACGTCTTGTCTCTAAAACATTCGATGAAATATGTTGACACAATTGTCCACATTTGTAACCTGGGGGAGTGTGTTTCCCACCATCTTGCAGCTTGGCCTGTGAAGTTTTCCACGAGGCTCTATTTCATTCCTTGCTCTCCCACAGATTTTGACATGTGTTGAAGGTGTATGTCATTCATTATATCATAAGGGCTTGCTTATTCGATTATCGGTTGGCATGAGAGTTGTTGGTTGTGGAGCCTGATTATCTTCCTGATTCAGAGGTCGTTTACTTTCAGCCGTGTTTATACCCCATGAAGTATTTACACCCCAGAAGTATGTACACTCTTCCATGCGGGGGAGTTCAGAGGGGGGGTACCCCCTCTGCGGGGTCCAGGGGGGCTATTCCCTCGGCTAGGGGGTTTGGGGGAAAGCAGGCCCCCAACAGGGGTTCGGGGGTGAAGCCCCTGAAGGAAAAATTGCCTTATAAATGTATATTGTAATTTCATTGTAAATCTGGACCGTTCATTATAAGGTCGCAGATCTAACGGTAGAGATTATATTAGGGTTTTTTGCCCTAGAAGGCAACCCTATTTTATGAGGGAAATGTATTGTGGCTATGGTTGATGGTGAATATTGTATTCTGAGATAGGAGATTGTGAGAGAAAGAAGAGGAAGTTATAGCGGGTTTTTTGTAGGTTGTATCCCTTCATATGTTGGATAATAATAAAGAAAGGACCTGGCAATTTCTCTGGTGGACGTAGCCCACACTGGGTGAACCACGTAAATCTGTGTCTCTATTGTATTGTGTATCTTCTGTGTTTTGTTTCCGCATTTGTTTTATTTATTGCTCCACGGTCCTATTTTTCTAACAACTAATATCAGAGCGAAAGGTAACTCGCAGGAAAAGAGGGTTCCTGGTTCGAGTGGGAGCAATGTCGGAAGATGGAAAGTTTAGGGTCGAGAAATTTAACGGCCAAAACTACCAGTTATGGAAGATGCAGATGGAAGATTATTTATAT
>ML779906.1:1546642-1565203 GCA_009831015.1 Picea engelmannii | reverse complement strand
CAGATATGGCAGGTGATAAAGACAGCAGGCGGAGCACCACAGGGTATGTTTTTACTATAGGTGGAACAAAAGTAAGTTGGATTTCGAAACTACAAAAGGTTGTTTCACTTTCAACAACAGAGGCAGAGTATGTTGCTGCTACAAAGGCTAGTAAAGAGATGATTTGGTTACAGAGGTTTATGGAGGAATTGGGAAAGAAGCAGGAGAATAGCAGGTTGTATTGTGACAGTCAGAGTGTCATTCACCTTGCAAAAAACTCAGCCTTCCATTCAAAGACTAAGCATATACAGTTGAGGTACCACTTCATACGATCTGCCTTGGAAGATGGACATTTGAAGTTGGAAAAGATACACACTAGCCAGAATCCTGCAGACATGTTAACAAAGGGAGTAACCAGGGAGAAATTGAGTTCCTGCTCAGTTTCAGTTGGTCTTCAAGAATGAAGATGAAGATGAGAAATTTTCCAGGTCCAAAAAGGTTCAGAGTCCAACATATACAACAGTGGTGGAGTTGTTGAGATCAGTCTCCAAGTGGGAGATTGTTGGTTGTGGAGCCTGATTATCTTCCTAATTCAAAGGTCTTTTACTTTCAGTCGTGTTTATACCCCATGAAGTATTTACACCCCAGAAGTATGTACACTCTTCCATGCAAGGGAGTGCAGAGGGGGGGTACCCCCTTTGCAGGGTATAGGGGCAAGCAGGCCCCCAGTGGGGGTTCGGGGGCGAAGCCCCCGAAGGAAAAATTGCCTTGTAAATGTATATTGTAATTTCATTGTAAATCTGGACCATTCATTATAAGGTTGCAGATCTAACGGTAGAGATTATATTAGGGTTTTTTTTCCCTAAAAGGAAACCCTCTTTTATGAGGGAAATGTATTGCGGCTATGGTTGATGGTGAATATTGTATTTTGAGATAGGAGACTGTGAGAGAAAGAAGAGGAAGTTACAGCAGGTTTGTTGTAGGTTGTATCCCTTCATATGCTAGGTAATAATAAAGGAAGGACCTGGCAATTTCTCTGGTGGACGTAGCCCACACTGGGTGAACCACGTAAATTTGTGTCTCTATTGTATTGTGTATCTTCTATGTTTTGTTTCCGCATTTGTTTTATTTTATTGCTCCATGGTCCTGTTTTTCTAACAAGAGTGGGAGTCTACTAAATTTTCTTTTCATACACTATTGGCACTACCTGTATCGAGTAGCACATTCTGAGATGCTTTGGAATGATTTCAATGGACCAACAATCTTTCACGTGTGCTTCATAATTCTCGATTTGCCAGTTATAAAGAGTGGAGTCAAAATTATGTCCGACCGACATGGGAGATTCTCTCAAAAATTCTCCTTGTGCAGTCGGTTCTACATAACCTCTTTGTTCGTTGTTTATTTGATATAAGCACCGAGCCTCTTAGTCTTCATCCCATGATTCACTCCATGGTTTTCCTTCTTTTGGATCCAAGGGAATGAATTATTTTCTTCCACCTTTTAATTTGATTCTATCTTTTTCAAGAGAGATATTTGCTTTCATTTTTCGACCCCATGGCCGACCTGTTAGCGATCAAAATGTACTGGTAAATTTAACATGTCTTCATCAAATTTAAGCTATAATTGCCTATTTTTCTAGTCTCAATCCAGTGTCATGATTTCCAAAATTTCCATTAAGTCTTGACAAGCTCTTGTTGATTGTTTTTGTCCAGAAACTCTATAGCCTTTCTCTTCTCACCTGCATTTCAAAAACCTTGTTAGTATTGCTTAGAAACTAGTCTTATGCCTTTTTAGATTTTGCAAAAAAGAAAATATATGTTATTTTTATAAATTTTATCAAATAAAAAGGGTGTGTGCAAAGTGACCTAAGGTCTTATCCATTACCTATGCCCAAGTCTATTCATATTTCAAACTCTATATGCATTTGCAAATTGTTTTAGTCTACCTAAGCTACCTCTCGGGCTTAATAGCATTTTAGCCAAGACTTCATGTCCACATGTCAATCACAAGCCACATGTTAAATTTACATGACCAAGGCCATGAGTCAGCAACAAGTCAACACATACAAGCGCAGGTGCCTAGCCTGTGTTTCACTACATCTCATCGAATTGAACTATTTGCCAGATGCTTGATTTGAGGATGAAAGTTATTATTCTTTTCAAACCTAGATTACGAGGAACTAGATGTCATACAGGTGTCAAAGACAAAAAGAAGATTGTGTTATTTGCCAAAATTATGGGGATTGATGGCATCGTAACTTTGGATGCCAAATTATTCAATTGTTTAATAAATGGACAGCATGGTGACTTCATAGGGTTTTGACAGAGCTCGAGTTCCCAGTATGTTGATGGCATATAGTTGATTTGTTTATAAAGCGGGTAATCTGACTACCTTAGGGGAAATCGAGAAAATACAGAAATATGTGAAGGCTATTCAGGAACTGTTATGCTTGGAGTGGGTGTGTCATCTGGAAAGAACCAAGCAAAAGAAGTCGCACAACCAACTACTTTAGCACTCCTCATTAAAACAAAATCGTTCATTTGCGTTGGGACGTGATTCATAAAGTCAATTTCTAGGCCAAATATGCATTCGACATTTCAGGTTTTATACTAGTATATTAATGAAAATCACTCTTGTTGTATTTGAAGCACTTCTTCAACGTACAAATTATGTACTAGAAATTTCAGAGCATGGAGCTCGGAGTTGTGTCTGCGATAATGGGAATGCCTTACTTCCAAAGGCACCGCAACCATTCATTTCTCACTGGTCGTGAAGAAGGTGAAGGAATTGAGGGTTGGTAAAGAAAGGGATTAGCATCGGCTTGAAAAACAAGAATATCGTGAAGGTGGGAGGCATCATTTTGTTTTGTTTGCTCTGCACTTGTATTGTGGTCTTACGATAACGAGTGATCTTGTTGGACTTGCTACTCATAAAGAAGTGCTTGCCAATGTTCATAACAAACGATGAGGACCAATCTGCAGGGGCCACATTAAATATTCAAAAAATCACATTCGACAGAGAAGGAGTAGCATTCTATATTACAGCAAGGAAGTGAGATGATCAGGAACAACAGTAGTAGTTCAAAGGGATCGATCACATGAACTAATGATCATCAACCTTCACTAATCCATAATGATGATGTGAATGTCAATAAAGGAAACAATTGTTTATTCTGCACTTCTAAGGCTTCCTCGGACACAATCCAATGATCAAAAGATCCAACGAGCACATGAGATTACATTTGCACTATGCTTAGAAAGGAGTCAAAACACCATGGTGGGTGGTTTGTTTGTTAGGGGAATTTCTGGAGGTGAAAGGAAGTGTGTTTGTATTGCACCTGAGATTCTCACTGATCCTTCCATCTTGTTCTTTGATGAGCCCATGCCTGGTTTGGATTCAACAATCGCCTTGCGTATAATTGATATTGTGAAGAGTTTAAGTAAGAATGGTATGATTGTTGTGATGACAATTCACCAACCATCTAGTTGATTGTAGCATCGTTAATGCAAACAATAAGTTTAGTTTTGACCAGCAAGGATTTCCTTTTTTACCAAGACAGAACTTTCACCAGCGCAGAAGGCGGAATTATAACCAATTAGCTGATGAAAAGCAGAGCTTTCACTAGCTAATTAGCAAATCTTAAGACAAAATAGCTGGTGAAACCTGAGACAGCCAGAGAAGTCGTATTTTTGCCCAGATTGAAGTTTTTCTCAACCAAATCTCTTGAAAACTCTTTCTAAAGATAGATATTGAATTATGATGTCCAATCTAAGATCCATACTTGATGAAAAATAGGTTTGAAGAGATATTCAAGTTGATTTGGCACCTATTTTGGGGGCAATAAATCAGGGTTTTTTCTAAACTTGCAAATTCGAATTTCATCTTCCCTAAGAGATATTAAATAGCCTTGGAAGGCTTATCTGCACAGCACAGAGGTTCTACATGATCTGAAGACCATGAAATGAGGAGTTGACCTCATTTTGAGGATCACTTCCTCTCTTTTGTAAAAGTTGTTTTGACTTTCTATCTTTGGAAAATCTGATCCATTTTTATAGGATCTGAATATTTTATTGTAAAGCTATAAAGCTAAAGATATGAGAGGAACAAAGGGGGGGTTCAGTCGTAGGACTGAGGTTTTAATTCTGGATACAATAACATGTTGCTTTGTAATAGACTATCATAGATATGTAATACAGATCACAATCTTCTTTCTCTATTAATATTAGATTGTCATTTCTTACTTCTTCTATGCTTTTATTCAAGTTATCTTAACGACAATATGATTGTCATCTCATTAGTCAGTTCATAGCTTGATTTAATAGTAATCTTCACCTTGATTCAAGTTTGTCTTAGTTGCCAGTGACTGTCATCTCATTGGTCAACTCATAAGCTTGATTTAATAGTGATACCTGTACTATCTTATCCGACCCATCACATGTGTGATCTGGTTAGTAAGTATAGTATTCTTCATCCACTGTTATGATATTCATCTGATCATTGATTCTTGAAAGCATTGTCTCATCCGATTATATATTCTTTGACTGTCTTGATATGATCTAGTAGGTCAGTTATCCCATTTTATCCCAACATAATCATAAACCTATTCATATTTTAAGTTACCAAGCATCTTTGGCCTACAACCCCAAAGAGTTTCTTGGAGTGATAACACGACCGACAAGTGTTACATATGCTAGCATCCCCTCGACTAGGTCGACAACTTTAGAGTCGAATTGAGTCGGAATACCCATTATTTGAGTTTCAAGATTTCTAAGTATACCAATGGGCTCTATCAATCTTTGATCCGCCAGTTTGAGATAGTTCAGAGTTGGCGCTAAAGCAGGTCGACCTAGTCTTATCCAAGTTTACAGAGGTAATATATTGACTTGAGATCGAAAATCAACAACTACTTGTTTGATTAATACTTCATTGATTTCTAGGTCGACTTGTGGATCATAATCTTTATGCCTATATGAGAGTTGTCTGACATCCTTTGATGGCCTTTGTCCTTCTTTTTATTCTTTTAATATATTTAGCAGTTCTAGCAGTCGACCTACTGATTGTTTTTCCTCTAATAGTTGTAAGAATTCTTGTATAATATCTTAATTCTGTCTTCCAGTGCTTTGCTTAAAGAATCTAATAGCTTATTTTCATAATTTGTTCTTCTTTATCAGTATTTGGAAATAAACTATCCTTCCTTCTATTGGTTGTGTAAGGTGGTATTGTTAATATCTCGTCCTACACCAGATCTTGTGATGATATTTAAAATCTTTGAATTCGACACTTCTTCTTTGGATACTGCATGTTGAAGATTTACATTTTTTCTAGTCATAATTTTGTCGAGTACTATTGAGAAATCTTCTAATGAGTGGTCACCAACACTACATATATTGCAAAATTTCAAGTCGATTATGTCTTTCATTGGGCAATCTGAACTAATGTGGTCATCTTTCCAACAATTGTATTTGTATGGTCATCCTCAACCTCGAACTCGACCACCAAATTGATCACGACCTCCTCGAACTCGACCTCAACCATAGTAGTTGTCTCTTCGACCGTAATTGTTAGCTTGGTCGATGGATTCTGTGTGATAGACTGTTCGTACACTGTCTTGATTCCGTGTATTTAAATGGCATTCTGATGTTTTGCGATTAGAATCTTCGTAGATATGGCACCACTTAGTGTTTTTCAAATTATGTGGACAATCTTGTACATTATGATCAGTCAAACACTCGCATATGTTACAATATTTATGAGCTTGTACTATGTGTGCGTCTGTTGTTGTTGGTGGTTGATCGTTGAGGCTACACATTTCCTTCATATGTCTTTCTTCACAGCATGAAGTGCACCAAAGTTCATTTCTCCTTATGGAAAGATTCTTTATCGTTTGTTGTAAGTGCTCTATTTTTCTTCGAGTCTTTCATTCAATAAAGCAGTCGACGGGCCGTTGTCATCCAACTCGACGCACTGTGCTTTTTTTAATGCATCTTCGCAGGTGGTTATTTCATATAAGTGTAGTGGCAAGCAGATCCATTGCAGTAGACCAACTACGTACCACTGAACTAACAAGCTTTGGTCGATAGTTGTCAGGATTTGGATTAAGAGATCTTTGAATCTTTTATCATACTCTCGTACTGACTCGCCTGGTCACTGTTTTATTTCTTTTAACTTTTGTGCAGCCAAGTGTGTGACATCTTGGACTTTGAAAAACGCTAGAAAATTATCTTTTATATTCGACTTTTATCGGTTTTAATTTTCTGTAAAGTTCATAAACCATGTCAGGGAACAGTGTCGGAGGGTAGCTCTGAATTGTGCCATCTGCTTATCTTCATCTGTGATGTCTGCGGCATCCTAAAAAATTTCACACATGAACCAGTGTCTTTTTGGGTCCTCATCTCCCTTGTATAGGGGGGTGTGGTTAAATCCCATTTTTATTGTCTTTTTAGAGGTACTCGCTTTCTGTGGTGTTTGAGTTACCACAATTTTTGACTGAGTTTTCGAATCCTCAGTCGAGTTTTCTTGTGTCTCCTTTTATGTTGGTTGATCTTTTACTGGGTGGTACTCGAGGAATAATTGCTTCTTTTTTACTGCTGAAAGTATCTATGTTGGGTTACTAAGAGGGGGGTGAATCAGTAATAGAGAAATTTAATATTTTTTACCACTGTATGAAAGTGTTATTTATCTTTATGATCAATGTAACATTATCATCCAATAAGTGTAGATTAAATAAACCATAAACAATGAAGAATCACACACATGCACAATACACCAATATTTTTACATGGAAACCCAATGCGGGAGAAAACCACGGAATGATTTTTCTTATATGTCTTTAAGAATTACATTCATTGGAAGCACCGACTTCCTTTGTTCTCCAGCTGCAACTGGAAGGAGGCTCTGACCCCCTATATTTTCAAGCTACAACTTGAGGGAAGCTCCAACTAATTCTATAGCTATAACCAGAAGGAGGCTACAACCCCCTATGTTCTTCAGCTACAACCGGAAGGTGGCTACAACCACCTATCCTGGTCCCGTCCTATCACCCTGAAATATAAGTAAGATGATGAAACCACTGTCACACTGTCACTGTGAGATATATTGTTGTAAACATGTACCAATCTGAGCCAACAACCTATAACCAACTAGTGCCACTGTCCTAAAACCAACATGTACATGTACTCAGCCTATACCAATCAAAACCCCAACATGTACGTGACCTATCTGTGTTGCAGCATGTGTATGTATGCGCTCTATCTGTACTGCAACCCGCATATGTACACAACCTGTCTATATTGCAACCTGTGTATGCCCTCTAAAATTTAGGGTTTTTCACTTTTGTTGAAACTCAGACACTCTGTTGTTTCTTTTCAACTCAACCTACAACATCTCATTGTGTCCAACTTGTAGTTATGCCATGTGCATATATCCTCATACATATCCCTTAACCAAGTGTATCTATATCTCTCTAGTCATGTGCCATACAAGTATAATCATGAACAAGTATAATAGCCCTCACATGGACTAGACATCAAACCCTTACTGATATGCAGCCTATCAATACATCAACCACTTCACAAATACAAGCTCTCAACCATGTACCACAAAAACCCTTAACCATATGCCAAGAAATACAAGATGTGCCTCAACACTAACAAGATGTATCAATGATAAATATTGATTATACCAGCATTGTATTTCTGTAGATGTGACTTATACAAAAAGTCCCATGCAACCAATAATATCTTTAGGGAAAATCGTCAAACCCCCATAACCATTTCTCATGTAGACAACAAAATCCAACTACTCATAGAAATAAGACATACCTTTTGAACTAGTAGATAGATTTGATGTACCTGATCACTGTAGACCTTCCTGGGAGCTTGCTTTCAGACTCTAGAGACCTCACATCTTCATTTTCTCAAGTTTTTATGGCTTTACCCTCATGTACACACCCTATTATACGGTTAGCTCGTGTATGTACGCACCCTAATATACTATTAGCTCACGTATGTACGCACCCTATTATACCATTAGCTCGTGTATGTATGCACTCTATTATATTGTTAACCCATGTACATCTCAAAAACTAGGGTTTTTCAGTATTTCTAAAACTCCAAAACTTTTTGTCGTCAACCCTTCATGCTACCTCAAACTTGTGCAACTTCAGATGTATCAATGAGTACCTTCAATAAACATTACACAATAATATATATTCAATGTGCTCTATAGGTGCTAATAGGAGAGCCTTTCTCTCTTATTTATACTTCCATGTAGCTTCCTCAAGGGGTTACCTTCTAACCAACTTAACCCAATTTCCTTCTTTTAGGGATAACCCACTTCTAACCACTTGTCCCCTTCTAACCCACTTTTATACAAATAGTAAATTCTCCACTTCTAGTTGCAACTAATTCAGTTTTAATTATTTTCTTATTGAAACAAATTAACCCATGATTAACTCCTAGTTTCACTCACTTGACTAGTCAACTTCTTCTAGGAGATTCTAGAATAATTTGACTTCTTTGACCTTCTAGATAACTCTTGAGGGTTCTCCAAATTCAAAAGGCAATAACTCTCTAATTTTGAGGAGTTATGTGGCGTTACAGATATCACCGGAAATGGCATGACATGTAATATCCATCTGGAATAGTTTTACCTGCAAATATACTAACCTTCATACCATTATACATCAAACAAAATTAGATCCCTTAACCATATTGTTGGGCTACCAGAATTTTCACTTGCTTCAAGGGTTGACATCAATAAAAACCAACCCAATTAATCAACAATCTCCCCCTTTGGCATTGATGGAAACACTCCGATGCAACACTAAATTCATATCACTTATGCTCTCCTTGTGACCATCGCTCCCCCTGCAAACATGCCTTTGTGCTCTCTCTCCAAGCATCTAACTCTCTGTCCTTCATCTGGTGAATCTCTCCCCCTTTGGAATCAATTGAAAAGGTAACTTCTCGTCTGGGGTTGCTCCCCCTAACTGAACTGTCCTTGGGGATGCTCCCTCTAACTGAACTCTTCCTGAACCTTCTCCCCCAACCTGAATTTTCCTCTTGATGGTACTTCCTCATGTAAATCTAAAACATATAATATAAGCATTCAAAAGCATTCATTTTGGAGTATAAATTACTCCGAGTCTCTGGCGAAGATACTCAAAAGCTTCCTTTGGAAGCGGTTTTGTGAAGATATCTACAACATATTCTTTTTTCCCAAATATTCAACTCTAATGTTCTTCTCTGCAACCTGTTCCCATAGAAAGTGATACTTGATTGGAATGTTCTTCGTCTTAGAGTGCATCACTGGATTCTTTGATATACTAATAGCACTTGTATTATCACAATATATGGGAATGGGCTCGTCATACTCAACCTGTATATCTGTCAAAGTTTGCTTCATCCATAGAACCTGTGTACAACATGATGTTGTTGCAATATACTTTGCTTCGGCTGTAGATAATGATATTGATGATTATTTCTTGCTTAGCCAAGATACCAAACACTCACCCAAGTAGAATATTGCTCCATTGGTGCTTTGTCGGTCATCAATGCAACCTGCCCAATCTGCATCTGTGTAGGTAATAAGTGATAGATCATTTCCTTTTGGATACCATAATCCAAACTCTTATGCGCCCTTGAAATATCTGAAAATCATCTTCATTGTTAGAACATATTATTCCTTTGGTGCTTCTTAAAATCGTGCCACCTGTTCAACTACCTACATTACATCTGGTCTGGATGTTGTCTCATAAAGTAAGTTGCCAATCATTGACCTGTAGTGTCTCTGATCTGTAGACTTTGAATCGCCATCTTTGCTCAGCTTGCAACTAGTTTGCATAGGAGT
The DNA here is from genome assembly GCA_009831015.1 of Picea engelmannii. Lineage (NCBI taxonomy): Eukaryota > Viridiplantae > Streptophyta > Pinopsida > Pinales > Pinaceae > Picea > Picea engelmannii. The sequence goes on along the minus strand of ML779906.1, from coordinate 1,555,375 downwards.
GTTAACTGGTTTGCATGTCGAAATTTTGGTATGCTCGTTTAACCATAGATAATATCACATCATTGTCACCCAACCACAACACAAGGCCACCCCCGAGCATCCTAACCTTTACTTAGAATAATTCTGGCAAGCCTACTGCAGAACCAAGAGATAAACCCTAGCTGATAACTGCAGTAACAACTCAAGACAAGTAGAGCGCTCCTTCTCCAAGGGTAGCGCACAAGAGAGAGAGTCTCCATATATACAAAACAAGTACCACACATAACTGTAGCAACTGCAACTGAACTACTCTCTCATACTTGCACCATACTTAGCAAGAATATTACCAAGAGTATCACCAAGAATATCACCAAGAGTATCACCAAGAAAATCACCAAGAGTTTCGCCAAGAACCACTAAGAGAATAACCAAGAGAATCACCAAGAGAATCAATAAGATAGCACTAGAGAATCACCAAGATAATCACCAAAAGAATCACCAAAATAGCGCTAGAGAGAGACCAAGACCCGAGAGATGACCATACACCCTTATTTCTCCTTGTTGTTGCGGTTGTAGCTGCAACTGCAACTCTCCACAAGACTTGCACACTTTCTGATTGTCCAAATGAGATAAAATGTCCTCTATTTATATTAATCTATCCAGTGACTTTTCTGGCTGGGCCGACCTGAATTTCTGGTAATTATATTTTCTATTTATCTTTTTCCTGTGGAGACGACTTGTATTTCTGGAAGATAATATTCTATTATTATTCTGCTAGGATGACTTATCTTTTATGGTTTCCACACATCTGTTTAATGCTTCACTTGCTTTTGGAATATTCTATTCTAAGTCATTGGTTACACATGGAGGTTAATACCTCTCGTACCTACCAAAACATCAATAGTCCCTCCTAGCTAGGGAGGTATTAACTAATATGTTCTTCATGTAGTGGTCTCAAACACATCCATCCATCTCACATGGCATGGACAAGACTCGCATAGTCTAGAAGACTAGTCTACATGTAACATCACCATATCCACATAGGATATACATAGTGCAACATGACTTCACCCCATGCATCCAAGGTCTATGGGTAGCTCTTAATAGCTACAACATGTCCCCAAGACATCCACTACCCACAATGCATCAATACTTGATCATGTGCACCCATGTCTTAGTGCCATTCCTTTTTCATGCTGGATGAGATCCATCAGACTCAATGCCAGCCCTTTTTCATACTGGATGAGACCCACCAGACTCAATGCCAACCCTTTTTCATGCTGGATGAGACCCACCAGACTCAGTGCCAACAATTTTTCATGCTGGATGAGATTTTTCCGTACTGAATGCCAATCATTTTTCATGTTGGATGAGTTCCACTTGTCACTTCCTCTGAAGAGCGACCACACCAAGTACTCAAGTGCTTGTCCCTCGAGTACTCAAACTTCATCCTCGATAATGGCTTGGTGAACACGACCACAACCTGATCCTCGATAGTTACGAACTGAAGCCTCACTACTCCCCTTTGTACCATATCCCTGATATAGTAGTATTTGATCTTGATATGCTTCGACCTGTCTCGAAGCCACACTACTACTTCACATCCTACCAAAAACTCATCTTCAGCCGTACCGAGAGCCACACATGACTGCTTCCTACATCCGGTAGAGCCTCCTGCTCCTTATTGTAGTACCCATCTCCCTCTGGAACAGAACATCTGACTCCCTCTCAAGCACTAAATATCAATTGGATCTTCAATCTGTTGACTTCATTACTTGTCCTCCAAAACAAGTCTCATCGTCCTCTTCTTGTAGGTCTTACCTACAAGTCAAATTCAGTCCAATATTTAGCAACATTCCATAATCATGAAATTAGTCAAGGCATAAAGCAATAAGAATTTCTTAAGTATGATGACATAGTACTCATAGTCATGCAACCACACATAAGTTTTTATTATCTTTGACCACACGTCTGCTCAACACTCATCCACATACTAATACATGTGGCAACTATCTATATGCCTTCCATCTCTACCAGAACATACTATAAGGAGCGTGCTACTCCAAGCATGTTAGACAGGCTCCATCATGAGATGTTGTGCAACTCTATAAGCTACATATTTATAACATTACATGCTAGACATGAGACTACTGCTAAAAAGAAAACTGAGTCACATCATAAATAAAACATATGACAATGAATCAATCATAGTAAGGGATATATAGGCCTCCCTCTTAATCTCGACTATCTGGTACGATCATGTCCTAGAGATGTACTTCTCCTAGAGACTTCCTATCTCGAAGCATCACATCATGCACTATTATGTCGAAAGGTATTCATGTCTGCTTCATGTCTCAAACTAGAGACCATCTAGTATGTTGTTTCCTACAACCGTCACTATAGCTTCCCTCAAAGTTATCACCTGTGACCTTCCTGGAACAAGGACAACAAAGGGGAAAACAATGGACAAGAATAATACTCTTATAATAATAAAACAAGAACGAGAACAATAATCACAATAGCTCCTTCTTAGAGCTATTACTTGTGACCTGCCTCGAACAAGAGCCAAAATAAAAAAATACAATAATAGAAACAACACTCTTCTAGTGTTGTGATCAATCATTCTTCCATGGTAACCTTCATGGAATTTATAAAATAACCAAGATGACATGCCTGGAAGAAAAACAAGAAGTATCTCCTAGAGGAGATGTTAGTTCATTTTGCAAACAAGTACAATAAGCATTTATATCAATAGTACTCACATGTTGCCAAGTATTCATTGTATCTAGTAGTAATAGAACCTTTCAAGGATTGTTGTCACAACTAGTACTATAGCAATTATCAAACTTGATATGTACAAATTGGAAACTTATTAATTTAATCAATCAAATATGGAACCTGGAGTCTTATCTTCAAGAACGAGTGTTGTTGATTTTCTTCTAAGTCTCCTTCACTCAAGATGACAAGTATTCTCTTCAACCTGTCCTCTATACTTAAGACAATATACTTTCTTAACATAAATCCGAGTTAGAGAATTTAATGCAAATAAACTATAAAATATCAACCTTAATCAATCTAATAATTTGACTAAAGTTAGTTTGTAAGTTCAAATTTGACCAAAGATTATTACGATAATGTTAACTTCAATAGATCAAAAATGCAACCTAGATGTTCGTAATGCCATAAAACTAGAGGCATATGAAAACAATCAAACCTAGAGTGCGTTGTTCCTCTGAATGTGCTCGATTTGAGATCCCTATGGATCTATGATTCTAAGAGATCCCTTCTCCAGAAATCATACTCAAAATAGTGTTACAATTTAAATATATACATAAGTACATACCTTCGGCAGCATCGACAGGTAGTGACACCATCCGATAGTAGCGGTAAGCAATGACAAACCCAAAAATTTCAAGGTGCTTCAACTTGCAGTCTAGAGATAACTGGAGATGCGCTAGGGTAAGGCTCACTAGGACAACCTAAAATTAGTCCCAATACTTCACATAAACTTTTGTTGCAATTGGTACTACAACTAGTGTTGCAACTGGCACGAAGTAACCGGTACTACAAACCTAGGGTTTTATGAGGAAACCCTATTTTTCTCAACTTCATAAATTTTGCAAATCTGATCCAGGGAAGAGATGCACCCTACTTAGGAGAAATTGAGGATCTTTGTTCCAGTGGTTAGACTGTTATGAAGGAAACCAACTCTGATACCATGTTGAAATTTTGGTATGCTCGTTTAACCATAGAAAATGTCACATCATTGTCACCCAACCATAGGCATAAGGCCACCCTTGAGCATCCTAATCTTTACTTAGAATAATTCCAGCAAGCCTACTCCAAAACCAACAAATAAACCCTAGATGCTAACTGCAACAACAACTCAAGACAAGTAGAGCACTCCTTCTCCAAGGGTATCACACAAGAGAGAGAGAGTCTCCATATCCACACAAAAAATTACCATACACAACTACAACAACTACAACTGCACTACTCTCTCATAATTGCGCCATACTTAGCAAGAATATCACCAAGAGTATCATCAAGAATATCACCAAGGGTATCACCAAGAATATCACCAACAGTTTCACCAAGAACCACCAAGAGAATCACCAAGAAAATCACCAAGATAGCTCTAGAGAATCACCAAGAAAATCACCAAGATAGCGCTAGAAAATCACCAGAATAACGCTAGAGAGATACCAAGAGCCAAGAGATGACCATATGCCCTTTTTCCTCCTTACCGCTGCAACTACAACACTCCACGAGACTTGCACACTTTCTGGCTATCCAAATGAGCTAAAACGTCCTCTATTTATATTAATCTGTTCAATGACTTTTCTGGCTAGGTCGAACTGACTTTCTGGTAATTATATTTTCTGTTTATATTTTTCCTGTGGAGCCGACTTGTATTTCTGAAAGATAATATTCTATTATTATTCTGCTAGGACAACTTGTCTTATAGGGTTTCCACACATCTGTTTAATGGTTCACTTGCTTCCGGAATATTCTATTCTAAGTCATTGGTTACACGTGGAGGTTAATACCTCCCGCACCTACCAAAACATTAACACTCCCTCTTAGCTAGGGAGGTATTAACTAAGATGTTCTTCATGTAGTGGTCTCAAACACATCCATCCATCTCACATGGCATGGGCAAGACTCACATAGTCTTGCAGACTAGTCTACATGTAGCAACACCATATCCACATAGGATATCCATAGTGAAACATGACTTCACCCCATGCATCCAAGGTCTATGGGTAGCTCTCAATAGCTACAACATGTCCCCAAGACATCCACTACCCGCAATGCATCAATACCTGATCATGTGCACCCCTGTCTCAGTGCCATCCCTTTTTCATGCTGGATGAGATCCACCAGACTCAGTGCCAACCCTTTTTCATGCTGGATGAGATTTTTCATTTGTTCTCAGTGCCAACCCTTTTTCATGTTAGATGAGATCCACTAGACTCAGTGCCAACCCTTTTTCATGTTGGATGAGATTTTTCCATATTCAGTGCCAACCATTTTTCATGCTAGATGAGTTCCACTTGTCACTCCCTCTGAAGAGGGACCACACCAAGCTTTTCTCTGAAGTACTCAAACTTCATCCTCGACAATGACTTAGTGAACACGACCCCAACCTGATCCTTGGTAGTTGCGAACTAGAGCCTCACTACTCCCATTTGTACCATATCCCTGATATAGTAGTATTTGATCTTGATATGCTTTGATCTATCTCAAAGCCACACTGCTATTGCACATCCTACCAAATACTCATCTTCAGCCGTACTGAGAGCCACACATGACTGCTTCATACATCCGGTGGAGCCTCTTGCTCCTTATTGTAGTACCCATCTCCCTCTGGAACAAAACGTCTGACTCCCTCTCAAGCACTGAATATCAACTGGATCTTCAATCTGTTGACTTCATCACTTGTCTTCCAGAACAAGTCTCGTCATCCTCTTCTTGTAGGTCTTACTTACAAGTCAAATTCAGTCCAATAGTCAACAACATTCCATAATCATGAAATTAGTTGAGGCATAAAGAAATAACAATTTATTAAGTATGATGACATAGTACTCATAGTCATGCAACTACACATAAGGTTTTATTATCTTTGACCACACTTCTGCTCAACAATCATCCACATACTAATACATGTGGCAACTATCTATATGGCTTCCATCTCTACCAGAACATACTATAAGGAGCATGTTACTCCGAGCATGTTAGAGAGGCTCCATCACGAGATGTTGTGCAACACTATAAGCTACATACTTATAACATCGCATGCCAAACACGAGACTACTACTAAAAAGAAAACTGAGTCACATCATAAATAAAACATATGATAACGAATCAATCATAGTAAGGGATATATAGGCCTCCCTCTTAATCTCGACTATCTAGTACAATAATGTCCCGGAGATGTACTTCTCCTAGAGACTTCCTGTCTCTGAGCATCGCATCATGCACTATTATGTCGAAAGGTCTTCATGTCTGCTTCATGTCTCAAACTAGAGACCATCTAGTATGTTGTTTCCTGTAACCGTCACTATAGCTTCCCTCAGAGTTATCACTTGTGACCTTCCCGGAACAAGGACAACAAAGGGGAAAACAATGGACAAGAATAATACTCTTATAATAATCAAACAAGAACAAGAACAATAATCACAATAGCTCCTTCTCAGAGCTATTGCTTGTGACCTGCCTGGAACAAGAGCCAAAAACAAAAAACAATAATAGAAACAACACTCTTCTAGTCTTGTGATCAATCATTCTTCCATGGTAACCTTCATGGAATTTATAAAATAACCAAGATGACCTGCCTGGAAGAAAAACAAGAAGTATCTCCTATAGGAGATGTTAGTTCATTTTGCAAACAAGTACAATAAGCATTTATATCAATAGTACTCACATGTTGCCAAGTATTCATTGTATCTAGCAATAATAGAACCTTTCAAGGATTGTTGTCACAACTAGTACTATAGCAATTATCAAACTTGATATGTACAAATTGGAAACTTATTAATTTAATCAATCAAATATGGAACCTGGAGTCTTATCTTCAAGAACGAGTGTTGTTGATTTTCTTTCGAGTCTCCTTCACTCAAGATGACAAGTATTCTCTTCAACCTGTCCTCTGTACTTAAGACAATATACTTTCTTAGCATAAATATGAGTTAGAGAATTTAATGCAAATAAACTCTAAAATCTCAACCTTAATCAATCTAATAATTTGACTAAAGTTAGTTTATAACTTCAACTTTGAACTGAGATTATTACGATAATGTTAACTTCAATAGATAAAAAATGCAACCTAGATGTTCATAATGCCATAACAGCTAGAGGCATATGAAAACAATCAAACCTAGAGTGTGTTGTTCCTCTGAATGTGCTCGATCTGAGATCCCTCTAGATCTATGATTGTAAGAGATCCCTTCTCCTGCAATCATACTCAAAATAGTGATACAATTTAAATATATATAAGTACATACCTTTGACAACATCGATAGGTAGTGACACCATCTGGTAGCAGCAGTAAGCAATGACGAACCCAAAAATTTCAAGGTGCCTCAACTTGCAGTCTAGAGATAACTAGAGACGCGCTAGGGTAAGGCGCACCAGGACAACCTAAAATTAGTCCCAATACTTCACATAAACTTTCACTGCAATTGGTACTACAACTGGTGCTGCAACTGGCACGAAGGAACTGGTACTACAAACCTAGGGTTTAATGAGGAAACCCTAATTTTCTCAACTTTATAAATTTTGCATATTTGATTCAGGGAAGAGATGTGCCCTACTTAGGAGAAACTGAGGATCTTCGTTCCAATGGTTAGATTGTTATGAAGGAAACCATCTTTGATACCATGTTGAAATTTTGGTATGCTTGTTTAACCATAGAAAATGTCACATCATTGTCACCCAACCATAGGCAAAAGGCCACCCTTGAGCATCCTAACCTTTACTTAGAATAATTCCAACAAGTCTACCCCAGAACCAACAGATAAACCCTAGATGATAACTGCAACAACAACTCAAGATAAGTAGAGCGCTCCTTCTCCAAGGGTAGCACACAAGAGAGAGAGTCTCCATATCCAAAAAAAAAGTACCATACACAACTGCAACATCTACAGTTGCACTACTCTCTCATAATTGCGCCAGACTTAGCAAGAATATCACCAAGAATATCACCAACAATTTCACCAAGAACCACCAAGAGAATCACCAAGATAGCGCTAGAGAATCACCAAGATAGCGCTAGAAAATCACCAAGACAATCACCAAGATAGCGCTAGAGAATCACCAAGAGAATCACCAAAACAACTCTAGAGAGAGACCAAGACCCAAGAGATGACCATACGCCTGTATTCTTCCTTGCAACTACAACTGCAGCTCTCCACAAGACTTGCACACTTTCTGGTTGTCCAAATGAGCTAAAACATCCTCTATTTATATAAATCTATCCAGTGACTTTTCTGGCTGGGCCGACCTGACTTTCTGGTAATTATTTTTTCCGTTTATCTTTTTCCTGTGGAGCCAACTTGTATTTCTAGAAGATAATATTCTATTATTATTCTGCTAGGTCGACTTGTCTTCTAGGGTTTCCACACATCTGTTTAATGGTTCACTTGCTTCCAGAATATTCTATTCAAAGTCATAGGTTACACGTGGCGGTTAATACTTCCCTGTAGCTACCAAAACATCAACAGTGATTTTGCAGTCTGAGATTATATTATGGGAATGGTGCTATGAAGTTTGCTAGGCCACGAAGGTTAAATCTAACTAGAGTTTGAATCTATGTCTAGGGAATGAAGCAAAGAAAGATGTTGGAGCATGGAAACAAAGGGTATGATGATGCCATGAAATACGTGAAGTATGAAGCATGTAGGTGAAGTCAAAATTACTTAATGAATGAAGATATTAGATTGGTGCCTATATAGATCTTATTGAGTTGGTGCTCAGTTGAGGAGATTGGTGTATCCAATAGGTTGGTGCCTACACAATATCTTGTTGAGTTGGTGCTCAACTAAGGAGATTGGTGTCTCTAGTAGGTTGTGCCTACAAGCTTTGTAACAATAGGTTGGTGCCTACAGACATTTGTAAAGATAACGTTTTGTGGTTTTCTTCCGCAAGGGTTTCCAAGTTAAGCTCTGTGTACCGTGATTTGCGTTTACATGCATTTATTGTTTAAAGTTAATGAATGATTGATAAATGCTCAATTAAAGTAAAACATATCTT
>ML779906.1:1530426-1546629 GCA_009831015.1 Picea engelmannii | reverse complement strand
CCCCCCCCCCCCCCCCTCTCAATATAAGCATAATTTCAACAATTGGTTTCAGAGCGAGTTCCTTTAGAAACAGTCTAATTGCTAGAAGGTAGATCTCGGGAGCACACATGGCTAGTTAAGAAGATTGCTCCACGAACAAGGCTCCATTGTTTAACAGAACAAACTATGCATTATGGAGTATAAGGGTGCAAACTTATCTAATGGCTCTTGGTTTTGATATTTGGCAATTAGTCGTGACTGGGTATACAACCCCAAAAACTCCACCAACAGATAATTCAAGGAAGAAGGCTAGTGAGCATAATGCAAAGCCATGAATCTTATCTTGTGTGCGATATTGGAATCAGAATTTTTCAAGGTGATGCATTGTGAATCAACAAAATATATTTGGGACAAACTTCAAAACATCTATGAAGGTGATGACAAGGTGAAGAAGGAAAAGCTCCAAACTCATAGAAGACAGTTCGAGTGTTTGAAAATGAAAGACGAAGAAAATGTTGCAACCTATTTCCTTCAAGTGGATGAAATTGTCAACACCATCAAAAGACTTGGTGAGAAGGTTTAAGAACCGATTATTTTTCAAAAGGTGCTAAGGTCTCTCCCCTTAAGATTTCATGCCAAGGGCTTTGCCATTGAAGAAATGAAAGATCTGGAGAAACTGATGATGGATGAGTTGCATGGGATTCTCACTGCATATGAGATGAGGATAGAAAAAGAAAAGTCAACACGAAAGAAAGCAACTTTCAAAGCATTAAATAAGACAAAAGGACATAAATTTTGTGATTGTTCCAACCATGAACCATATACAAAAGCACAATTTGTGAGAAAGCTAAAAATAGGATCTGACAAATACAAAGGTAAGCTACCCTTCAAATGTTTTAATTGTGGTGGAGTAGAACATTTTGCTACTAAATTTCCATATGCAAAAAGTGAAGACAGTGATGATGAGGGAATTAGTGATAAAGAAGAACATAACAATAAAAACAAAACTTATAGACACAAAAGAGGAAAATATACTAAGAAGAAGAATTTCTACTCTATAGAGGACAACATATCATCTAAAGAAAGTAATGAATATGTTTATGATATTGACAAAGAAGAATTCCTCTTTATAGCCATGGATACAAAGTCTACTGATAAAGAAAATGAAGACAACCAGAAAGAAAAATCAGATTAAGAAGAAGAAGACATTGATAGGGAAGTGAATCTTGAAGAATAACTTGTTAGTGCCTTAGAAGAAATAGATAGATTTAGGGGAAAGAATAAAAAGCAGAAAGAGAAATTGCAGAAATATGAAAAGAAGGAACATGAACTTGATGAAACAAAAAAAACAATTATCATCACGAAGACTCAACTAGAAGAGGCAAAAAGGATAGAAGAAGTGGTGAGAAGCCAACTAAAAGAAAAGGAAGAAAATTAGGAGAAGGTAGAAGTTGGAATAGTTTCCTTAAGTAAGGAACTAGAGAAAACAACTGATCAGTTGAATAGAATCTTGAAGTTTGGAAAGAGTAATGAAATCTTAGATAATATTCTCAGTTTTCAAAGGTCACCATTCATCAAGACAGGTCTTGGCTATGATAGAAAACAAAATACCCCCGAAGGAGATGCAAGCACTAAGGTCACAAAGCCATCAAAAAAGGAAAATGACGAAAAGCCTAATAGCTATGCTAACATTCTCAAAGGATCCATCAACAATGAAAGCAACAACAAGAAATGAAATGATGATCAACATAAACCCGATTCTTCTCACAAGAACAACAAGAATGTGTTCATAAGAGTCATTCCACCAAGAAGACCTTTCACAACTCGGTACCAAAATCTCTTTCTTGGTTATTGTTTTTCTTGCAATAATTTTGGTCATAAAGAAATAAATTGTAGAGCCTATACAAGAAGTTCCCATGCGAGAAACATAAATAGAGGTCCTTACAAGACCTCAAAGGATGATTATGTGAGCAACAAAACCATAAGTTCTCATGGGTTTGCTAACATAAACTACAATTGTTTTTCTCATCTACTTGATTACGATACTGAATGTTGTAAGTGCAATAACTATGGGCACATAGCACGTGACTGTAGAAGAAACATAATAAAGTCTCCTAAACAAAACATGGAAGAATATGTTCTTACCAAGCATAGAGAAGAAGACACAAGGGTGTGGAAAATGAAGCAAGAAGAACCAAAGAAGGAAGAATGTGGACTTGCAATATATGCTCAAGACAAAGGAAGCCAATGGTACATTGATAGTGGATGTTCAAAACACATGACAAGGGATTAGAACAAATTTCTCATCCTAAAGGAAGAAAAAGGAGGCAACGTTACCTTTAGGGATAATGCTTCTGCAAGGATAGTTGGAAAATGTATCGTTAGTATTGATAATGGAAAACTAAAACACAAAATGCCTTATATGTTGAAGGGTTAAAACACAATCTTCTAAGTTTCAGTCAAATGTATGATCAAGGTTACAACCTCACATTTCATTCTAAAGGATGTGAGATGAGGAAAGCAGGTTCAGGAAGATTAGTGGCAAATTCAAACAAACCGCCGAGCAATGTATACGTTCTCGATGAATTCAAAGGAAAAAAATGTTGTATGGGAGTAATATCCCTCTCATCTCATCAATACAGGGAAGCACAAGCTCAAGGGGAGCAACCCTTTTCCATTAATGTCAAAGGGGGAGAAGTTGCAGACAAAGGAAGAATTACAGACATAAGGAAAGTTGCAAACATGGGGAGTATCATAATTCACTAAGAGTTGCCATCAATGAAAAAGGGGAAGATTGTTAGAAATATTGTTTTCATTGATGTCAAAGACACGGGGAGGCTACAAATGTACACGATAAATATTGCAAGTGGATATTGTTGGAAATATTGTTTTTGGATTTTTGATACTCATTTTGGATACCCTATCTTTGAATGCATTTTTACTATGAAAACCTAGCTCAAATTGGAGCATAGGTTATATGGTTGGAAAGTTTTTTCCGAGACCTTTCCAATGGTATATGGAATTCCCTTTAACTCCTTAGGAATGAAGAGATATGATTTTTTCTGTCACACAACTCAACCAAAAAGTTCAGGTCGTCCCAACCAGTCTTTACATGTCAACCCTAAAAGTGAGCACACAAACACTATAAATACATGCTAGATGTGTGCATTTGAAGAGCATCCAAGGAAGCAGATCAAGTCTGAGGTGCGCAAAAGAGATCCGAGGTGTGCAAGAGAAGTTGTTGTGTATTATTGGAGTCTAAAGGTGTGCACAAGAAGTTTTCTTAGAGTTTTAAGGGTGCATTATGAAGGACTAAGGTCTACGATGTTGCAAAGTGCGTTGTTTTGAGGTTGTGATGTTGCAGTCTGGGATTATATTCTGGGAATGATGCTATGAGATTCACTATGACACGAAGTCTAAATCTGGCTAGGGTTTGAATCTATGTCCGGGGAATGAAGCAAAGAGAGACACTGGAGCATAGAAGTTAAAAGTATGATGATGTTATGAAATGCATGAAGTATGAAGCATGCCGGTGAATTTATAAGTACTCTGTGCATGAATATATTAGGTTGGTGACTATACAAGTCTTACTGAGTTGGTGTTGAGTTGAGGAGATTGGTGTCTCTAGTAGGTTGGTGCCTATACAATATCTTGCTGAGTTGGTGCTCAACTAAGGAGATTGGTGTCTCCAATAGGTTGGTGCCTACAAACATTTATAAGGATAAGTTTTTGTGGTTTTCTCCTGCAATGGTTTCCAAGTTAAGCTTTGTGTACCGTGATTTGAGTTTACATGAATTTACTATTTAAAGTTAATGAATGATTGATGAATGCTCAATTAAAGTAAAAAGTATCTTATACCAATTCACCCCACCCCCTCTTAGTATAATCATAAGTTCAACACCAATACAGGGGTGTGGCAATGCACATGACACTAAAATGCACCAATGTACTTGGATATACTGCAGATATGCATACTCCTATATGGTGCACCAGTGCACTTGGACACTTGATGCATTGAAGGAAAAAAAACCTTTGTAAAAGCCGCTAGTTGCCAGGAATTTCTAGTTATAACAACCTTGGCAAAAAACTTTGCAAACGCCATTAGTTGAGGTTTTTTCAATAATTCTTCCCAATCTTGTAACACTAGAAGCCTCCTCTAAAATCTCTATTGAACCCTATTTTCCTTTATTGATGGTTCAAAACTAAGTGAACCTTGTAAGCCTATAATTCATCATCTTCATAATGACTTTGTTTAAGAGATGCGATTATTGAGTTACATTATGAATTTTGAACAAACTTACCTTTTGAAGATGGAGGGATCAAAACATTGAAAAATAAAACTATAAAACACAACGTTTTGGTGTGAGAATTTTAATTATGCGTAAAGAAAAATCATGAATGAACAAATGTTAAGCATATTAATATACTAGATTGGGTGTTCAATTATCTTATCCCAACCTTGGATCATGATGAATTCTTTTAAATTTTTAAATGGGCAACTTTGAAAAAAATAATGCTTTGGGTTCAAGGGTTAGAGAACCTATCCAACTCACGTGACATATGAAGCCACCTAAGGGCTTAAAGATTGATCCTTTAAGCAAGGGTCAAAATTAAGTGGGATGGTTGGGAAATTCCACCCTGCACATATCATAATAGAGTTGAGCACTATGCTTGATGAAGAATTTTTTGAACCAACTGAAAAAAATGTCAAGGTTTTTTTGACATACCTAAGGACCACAAACAACGATGGAAATGCAAGGAGATTAATTAAAAAATGAAAACAAAATAAAAAATCCTTTGGTCAAGTTGTGGATACCTAAGCAATGCCATTGATGCAACTACGATACCTCCATCCAAGGTTAAATCATGGCATTTGGAGGCATGTGACCAATAAAATATCCAATCAATATGTTTTTTAGATGTTTGCCAAATAGTTTCATATTCAAAAATGTAAATTTCAAGAGGGATATCCTTAAAACAATTGTCATTACCTCATGGTAACTTCCAAAACAAACCTCTAGGGTTTCAATGGGGAACCATTTTTCTTCTATCTCCAATTACAATGTTGTTGTGAATTACTAGCGATGAGCTCGAATCAAATGCCCAATGTCTGGGTGTTCATTGAGCCACAAATAGAAATTTCAACAAGGATCTCCTTAGAAACATTCTCGTTACCAAGTGGTAAACTTTTGGGCCAAACATCCATGAGTTTTATGGGGACTCATCATTCTCCTTATCTCTAATGACAATTTTGTTGTGAATCGTCGATACTTAATTAAGATCAAATGATTTATTCTAGACTCTTGACTAACAGATAAATAACTCTTAGAAACATTCTCATTACCTCGTGGTAAACTTTTGAGCTAAACATCCAAGAATTTTATGAGAGTCATCATTCCCCTTATCTTCTCTAAAAAAAAATTGACTAAGAAATAAATAACTCTCATGGCAAGACATAAACCAATAAAAGTCACAACAATTTGCTAATCAAACAAAATCATGATGAAAACAATGACCATAGAAAACCAACAAAATGCATACATCTCAAGTTTAAGCATTAACCGTAGCACTCCCTTTCCCTTTGCCTCGGGGAAACTTTTTGACCACAAAGTACATTAAATCAAAGTGTTTCAATATTGTGAAAAATCTGAAAATTATATGAATCAAGACGTGAAGACTTGGAAAACTTCATGGCAATACACAAACCAATAAAAGTCATAACAATTTGCTAATCAAACAAGACCACGATGACAACAATGAACATATAAAACCAACAAAATGCATACATCTCAAGCACAAACCATAGGGGGAGGCTTTTTGGCCACAAAGTACCTTCAATCAAAGTGTTTCAATATTTTGAAAAATCTGAAAATTATGAGTACGAGACGTGAAGACTTGGACATTGGGTCTGGTTTGGTCACAAGATACATATATATCTCGTTTAAATCCTAGGAAGTCTTAATCCTCCATCCGCTATGATATTTCTATTAGTACACGTGTCGTTTCAAAATGGCGAGAGCCGAGAAGAGCATATCGGATAAGCCTGGATGGCATCAGTGTTCCTCCAAAGCATTTTTTCGAGAGTCTGACTATCTATCTATATACTTTTCTTGCTTCTAGGCCTGAAGCTCTCTACTACTCTACACAGAAATGAACTACTACATTTGATTTGATTGGATTGGGGGTAATCTGACAACAAACAGAGATATACATATTACTATCATATAGGGGGATTTGGGTGAAGTTTGATATAGATTGAACATGGCAGGGGCCCTGGCATCAGTTTGCCCAACTGGGTTTCGGAGATTAACAGAAAGGACAACAATGCTACAGGGGATTCGCCCATCTAATAATATTTTTAGCAGTCTTCGATGGCGAACTATCACTGGCCACGACCAACTACTGCTTACGGTTAATATAAGCAGCCGATCACTGCCAAAGGCCTCCTCTTCATTATCTGTGACCCGATGCAGCATGTCTATTACGGCTTCTGGTAATGCCGGACATCGTTATTTAGAAATTGCTTTGTTTAAATGAATATGCTTGTAATTTGGATTAGCGTTATTTGGACTGGTTATATCCGTGCCTATTTTCTCAATGTGAATCTGCAAGAATTGAACCAGTGACCACTTTCCTGGAACCCTATGTTGCCCTCCAAAAATAAAAATAACCGTGATAGTCTGTTTTTGTTTTAGGAGATGCTTTGGCACTCCCAGCACTGGATGTACTATCTCAGTCCCATTTACCTACTTTTGTGGTTATTTGTCGGACATTAATAAAATCATCTCATCTTATCCATCCCTGTACAATGCAGGGTGCCATGATATGTCAGATCACACATGAAATTTAATTTCGTCTCTCCGTTGTTTGATCAGTGCTTGCTGTTATTTCCCATTTTATGCAATGAAGTCATGAACATCCACATCTTTTAGGTCTTTGGGAACTTTAACCCACGTCTGAAATGCATAGTTGAAAAAATAACCGGGTACTCCTGAGTCAAACTCTGCTTGGATCTGCTGTTGAGCCAAGTTAACTCGGTCCTGAGTTTTACTCTCTGCCTGCAAGTCAAACTTGCCAGTAGCAAGTCAGACCTGCGAGTGCTCACCCGTCAGATCCTGACCCACAGCAGCGTTGGAATTTGCCTTGCACCCAGCATGACAAATTATATCTTTTTGAAGTTTTGGGTTTCTATATTCCCTGTTACAAACCTTTTTTTCTAAGAATGTGCCATTCAACGATGACGACTCTCAAGAAAGAATAGCTGCAGAGGAACCAAACTTGCATGTAGATAATATCGATTGGAAGGCCCAATACACAGTGCCAAATCATGTAATAGAGACCAGGAATGATGAATTAAGCAGGCTGATGTTAATGTGCCATTACCAAACAGCTCAAAGGATACGGAAAACTTGGCCGAGGTAGGTGGTGGTGGTGAAGATGAGAGTTTGTAACTGGCAAGACCAGTGATCTCATGGTCCACAACACCTCATCCCGCCCACTCTTTAGATGTGATTCTAATCTGTGTCATAAAATTTGAAATTTCTAACAATGGACTCAACCAAGACTATGCCAATTATACAGCCTATAGGCTACAACTACAGATATCTAAATATTTAAGTCACGGAGTCATGCCAAAGTCAAAATTAATTCTGAATATGAATACATGTAAATGAATACATTTTACAGAGCGTAAGTCATAAAATTTACCTGGGTTACAGAGGTGTTGAACTCTATTTAGAAACCCGAAATCCACTGTACTAGGCTCCAACACCTGAATGCCAACCAATACCTGCACAAAAGCACACTCAAGGAGAATCAAATTGGAGAATGAAATGACTGAAGAAGACGACCCAATGTTTAATATCAAATATCAATACGTCATGCACCTTAATTACTTGGTATCTGTAGTGGCATGTGGGCTGTGGCATATCGATATGGGGATTGAATTTTGGGATGTGACCCACTGACTGGTATTGAATGTTGGGGTATGCTGTGTGACTGATACACTGTAGGGGACTATGGCACAATGGTGGGCCTGTGTTACTTTAATTGCACTAATCATAGCAATGACGTGATTCATTATGACTTGTTATCATGGCTTACATTTCCCTGGCATTTGCCTAAATTTCTGAGTGTTATGGGTTGCTGTCCACTGTGTTATTCCCGCTGCTATTTTGCTTAGCAATGTGTATTTTCTGCTTATGGAAATTTCTGAATGTGAGGTTATGCATTTCTGAAATTTATGAAGACAATTATCTCTAGGTTGCTAAATGTTTGACAGAATATTAGGTTGCTGATTTTTTGTCATTAAAAATCTACATGGTATCAGAGCTTGTACTCTGAAGTTCAGTGGGCAGCATTTGGCACTTGGAACAACAAGTGATTTGCTGTTGTATTTGCTTGAAGAAGGCAGAAAAGGTTCTTTGTCAGGTGGACAAAGATGACTTCCAGCATCAGGTTTGAAGATAGATTGGAGGGGATCTCCAACTCCCTGCAGTGGAAGGTTAGAATCAACAGTGTTCTCAAGGAGAACAAATTGTGGCCGTTTGCGAACACCGTATAGCCGTACCTACAGATCCCACAGCTCTTGATGTTCATGAGGTGAATGAAGCTAAGACTTGGAGAATAATCTTAGACGGGGTCAGAGGCCACCTTATTCCACACTTGGCTGAGAAGAAGACAGCCAATGAAATGTGGGTTGCACTGAAAGGCTTGTATGAGGCTAAGAACGAGAACCGGAAAATGGCTCTCCGGGACAAGCTCCATGGAGCTAGGATGGTCAAAGGAGAGAGTGTGGCCACCTACCTCACCCGGGTTGCACAGGTGAAGGACGAGTTGGCAGCTGTTGGAGAAGTCATTCCTGACTCATAGTTGGTGCGGATAGCCCTCAAAGGATTCACCAAGGAGTGGGAGGTTTTTGTTAAGTGCGTGGTGGGGAGAGAGAAGCTCTCTAACTAGAGTAGATTATGGGATGATTTTACGCAGGAGGAGATCTGGGAGGGGTCTCAGGAAAAGGCATTGGATGGTGCAGACGACAAGAATGTTGCTCTTGTGGTAAAGGGCAATAAGAAGGACATGAGCAAGGTGAAATGCTTTGCATGTCACAACACTGGCCACTATGCTAGTCAATGTCCGAACAAGAAGAAGAAGAAACCGGAACCAGAGGTGTCAACTTCAACAGAAGTTGCGGAGTTTGCTCAGAGATATGAGAAGGAGTTCTCTTTCATGACTCGTCCAGTGGGCAGTGGATGTCTAATGTTCGAGGACATTGAGTCTTGGTTTGTGGACAGTGGTGCTTCTCGACACATGACTGGGTTGAGGTCAATTTTCCTCGATCTTATAGAGATAGACTCAGGCTGTAGAGTGAATTGTGGAGTCGGCCCACAACTTGCAGTAAAGGGGGTTGGAAGGGTGAAATTCCAACTAGAGTCAGGAGGTCTTCTGGAGGTTGGTGAGGTGTTATATATTCCAGAGTTGACAATTAATTTGCTCTCAGTGTCAGCTTTGGATAAGAGTGGATTTGGAGTTGTTTTCTACGGTGGACATGTGTTTTTATATCCTGTAGGAGCAACTGCTGACACAACAGTAATGCTTGGTGTCAAGTATGAGGGCTTGTACAGGTTGTTGGGTAGACATGTGTTGGGGTCGAGTGGATTTCTGGACTCAAATTCTGTGTCGGAGAGTTGGCATGTAGCACGGGAGAGAGAGTTGATACATGGAACTCAGTCTTCTTCCGGGACTCTCAAGGGACTCAATAGGCATGAGTCGACACAGTTGGATGCTCAGGAGAGTGTGCAGTCTCCTAGGAGCATGTCTTCAGTTTGTGGTACAACAGAGGTAGCAGTAGAGGCTTCCAGTGCAGTGGGAGTAGTGGCTTCATGTTCAGAGGGAGCAAAGACTTCTGGTACAGAGGGAGCAACTATGGCAGCTGATGAGATGGAGACATATTCTGGTGGTGATACCAGAAGTACCTCCCTCGCTAAGAGGGAGTGTTAGCTTTTTAGCTCGGGAGGTACTCCGCATGTTTTGTTTTGTATGCGGATGTTACCTTAATATTTACACTACCAGGCACTTAACTTTGTAATAGTTTTTATAAAGTTGTTTTAACTTTTAAGTGGTTCTTTTCTTAAAGTGACTTTTTTAATAAAGTGTACCTTCTATTTTTAAAGTGACTTTATTTTCATAAAGCACTTATGTAATAAAGTGAAATCACTTTAATATTTCAAGTGATTCATTTTGGAGGGAATGGATCATGACCCTTGATCTTGAAAAAGGCAAGATCTAATTTTGGCCTTTGGATCTAGGGTTGGGAAGGTGAAAAGACACTTTGGAGGGAAAAATGTCATTTTCAGATTATAAAAGAATGCATTGGGTAGTGTGCAAGACATGTTGAGAGGACATCGGGAGGAGAATTAGAGAGATTTTCTGAGCATGCTTGAGAGAGGAAAGTGAGCAACAAAGAGGGCATGTTTTCCAAGGAAGGAGGGCACGAATCTCGAGAAATTTTTTTCTGTAAGTTTTGGGCCGAATTTTTTTTTTCTGCTATGGGAGGCCGTATTGTACGGATCCGTACAACAGTACGGATTTGGCACAAAAATCGAGGCAGATTCGGGCACAGATTTTGAGGCGAATTTTTGTTTTCTGTTCGCTATTTCTGGGCTGTACAGAACAGTTCGTACAACTGACTGTGGGCACGAAAAACGAGGTACAGAGGAGGTTGTACAACAGTATGGTTTTGGCACGGAAAACGAGGCAGATTTATGTGGGACAAATTTGGTGCTGTGAGGTATTTTCCTTGGCTGGAAATGTGGTTTTGCTGCTGTTTTGTACTTTCCTGAAGCATAATAATAAGATCTCTCTCTCTCGTTGGGTTCCCCCACATTAGGGTTTTCCCTGGCTTTTGCCTAAATTTCTGAGTGTTATGGGTTGTTGTCCACTGTGTTATTTCCGTTGCTATTTTGCTTAGCAATGTGTATTTCTGCTTATGGAAATTTCTGAATGTGAGGTTATGCATTTCTGAAATTTATGAAGACAATTATCTCTAGGTTGCTAAGTGTTTGAGAGAATATTAGGTTGCTGATTTTTTGTTATTAAAAATCTATAGCTACAAGCTCCCACTTTTCATCCCCCCTAGGGGGAACGGTGTTTTTGGTGATTGTTTCAATTTTGCAATTTTAGCTTAGATTCAATTTTCACAACTAAGGATAAGCTAAAATTAATCTTTCAATTCATCACAAGGCACTACAATATCACATAAACAATAAGGTTAAAATAAATCATCACACAGATTAGATTTCAATTTGGAAAGTAATACTTTAATTGCTAGTTTAGATTTCCTTTCAGCAATTTCTTTCTTGTTTAAAATAAACAACTCCCCTTAGCTCGCAGTGTTGTTCTTGACCCTTCCAGTTGTGACCTTGTCTCGATCTTCTGGGAGTAAGTTTCATACACGCAGGGCTGGTCAGTGGTGATAGATTAATAGGGAAATCTCAAAAGAGACTTATTGCTTGGCTTTAAGAACTGCCTAGGGGGAGTGTGCGAAGTTTCACTAAATACCCCGGGCTTGTTTCCCTTAGTGTTGGACATCCGACACCTCTAGTGGGCTTGTTGGTGAAACCATTGGGTTTCGACAAGTCCTCAACAAGTCTTTGAGCTAAAGGGATAACCTCTCGAGAGGCCAAATCTAGTTTAGTTCAAACACTTTACTTTCCTGCAAATAAAATTTACCTCATTAACCTACTATCAATAGATCTAATAACATACACGATGCACATTGCCCACGATACTTTTAAGGCACTGGTCTCAATTCTACATTTACAAAGCCATTTGCTTCAAGCACTTTACTTTCAGTCATTTACTTTGAAGCAATATTTAATTTACTTGCATTTATTATTATCTCAAGTATCATTTTTTGCAAGTATCTTTATGTATCTTGTGGTGATTAATTGATCTATGTATGCTTTAGAATAGATTTGCTTTATATATATATTGGTTAATGCAATAAACTCCTAGAGTACTAGTGGCTTAGATTTCAGTTTAAGCCTTAGATTATTTTATTAGGGACTACCCCCCTTGGATTCGCTAGGAGTTGGCCTAGATGGAGGAGTTGAGGATTAGGTGACAACACCTTAACTCTCACTTCCCCCCAATGACACACCGAGTGGATTGAAGATTTTTTCCACGTCTCCCAGGTGTGTATAAGGCGGCAACATTTTTGGCGCCATTGCCGGGGATAAATCTTTCTATTTCTGGAGTACGACTTTTTGTTTTCCTTTTTCCTTTTTGCTTTGTTTGATGCGTCTTGTTTGTTTAGAATAAACTTGATCATCTAGCGACCCCACTTCAAAATAATTTGACAAAGCATTCTGCAAGGAGGAACTCATGGTTTGCTTAGCTTCATCCTTGAACCTGAAGGGTTTTTGGAGGAGGCTAGCCAAGCTTTCTTCTCGACAGGATCCTTATTAATTTTTGGGTTCCAGTCCATTTCTGTTATATTTTTTTGCCTTTCAATAAGTTTAGTTTAGAAATGGATGATCTTTATAGACCTATTGATTTTTCTACAATAAGTGGTTATCCACACGTGATTTCAGAAAAAGCAATTAAAAATCTGCCTTGTTTTCAAAGTAATAATGTTGTTGATGCTAGACGTCATGTTAAAAAAGTTTCCCTTTGCTTTAATAAATGGTGTTGCAATGCCTTATATGAAGACGTGGGAATGAAATTGTTTATCTTATCTTTTGATGATGATGATCTTGATTGGTTTACAGAACTTAAGGATAAACAAGTTAGTACTTACAATGAATTGATTGATGCTTTTATGGAAAAATGGAAGGAGAAGGAATCTCTGAATATAAAAACAGTCAATTCAGATGTTAAGAATGATGCTTCACCAAATTCCAATCAGAAGTTTAAAGAAGCCATTCAAGCCATGGAATTTATCTATGCAAAACAATTAAAGGCCATGGAAGCTCGCCTTGTAGAGGCAAAAGCTTGTATCAAGTATTCAAACCCTATAGAGCCAGAGCTTCACAGTGAACAAGAAAGGAAATTTCACCTGGAAATTCCGGAAGAGCCTATAGATGAGTCATTAACTGGTCATGAGGAAACAAAGGATTTTAAGTTTGAAATGATTGAATATCCAGATAATTCAAATCCCCACCCTCCTCCCGAGGAATCCATCTCCTCAGAGAAGATCTTCGACAATTATGATGAACTTGAAATGATCAGTGAAGTAGATTCCTTGACAGTTCCAGTTCCAATCTCTCAACCGTCAGATGAATTAATAATAGATAATGGGAAAATGGAAGACAACTTCAATTTATCAATTCCAGATCATTATGAGCAGTGGTTGGACTTCCACCATGACAGTCCAATGCAGATATTCATCAAAACTTTACAAGGCTTGCCAGACTTCAATGTTTGGTTGAATAAAGAAATGCACATGTTTCTTGAGTGGTTTGATCTCAAGAAAAACGCCAAGTTGATAAAACTTGGAAAATGATCTTCAACGAGTCATCCCGGACATGGATTTTTCAGACACCTGAGGTCTTATTTCATCCATGACATGGCTGTTACATATGTTTTCTACTTCAACCAGCTGGACCGTGAAAACGTAAAACCTATCAGTGAGCAGAAAACTTTTCAAGTTTTCTTCATTAATGCTATTTGATGCCATGTGGCATCCTTTGTAACGTATCTCTAACCTTTTTCTCCGTATTTTATTTTCATTTATGTTCACTTTCTTCTTTTGTACTTTATGTATAATAGTTCATATTCATTTTGTATTATATTTTGTATATACATGTATATTAATTGTGCAACTTCAATTTACACTTGGTCTTCATATACATGTGTCGCTGATGTTGTTTTTGGCAAGATGTTTGTGATGTAGGAACAGATTCCGGATTCTCGCATGCTCTCCTTTTTGCTTAAAGATCAAGCACACGTCCCCATATGGAGCCAAGTCACTCCAATAAAGAGTTGTGTAATTTCTTTAATAAAATTAGTGGGGCTACAAGCTCCCGGTCTTCATCCCCCCTAGGGGGAATGGTGTTTTTGGTGATTGTTTCAATTTTGCAATTTTAGCTTAGATTCAATTTTCACAACTAAGGATAAGCTAAAATTAATCTTTCAATTCATCACAGGGCACTACAATCTCACATAAACAATAAGGTTAAAATAAATCATCACATAGATTAGATTTCAATTTGGAAAGTAATACTTTAATTACTAGTTTAGATTTCGTTTCAACAATTTTCTTTCTTGTTTAAAATAAACAAGTCCCCTCAGCTCCCAGTGTTGTTCCTGACCCCTCCAGTTGCGAGCTTGTCTCGATCTTTTGGGAGTAAGTTTCATACACATTGGGCTGGTCAGTGGTGATAGATTAATAGGGAAATCTCAAAAGAGACTTATTGCTTGGCTTTAAGAACCGCCTAGGGGGAGTGTGCGAAGTTTCACTGAATACCTCGGGCTTGTTCCCCTCAGTGTCGGACATCCGACACCTCTAGTGGGCTTGTTGATGAAACCATTGGGTTTTGGCAAGTCCTCAACAAATCTCTGAGCTAAAGGGATAACTTCTCGAGAGGCCAAATCTAGTTTAGTTCAAACACTTTACTTTCTTGCAAATAAAATTTACCTCATTAACCTACTATCAATAAATCTAATAAAATATGCGATTTACATTGCCCACGATACTTTTAAGGCACTGGTCTCAATTCTACATTTACAAAGTCATTTGCTTCAAGCACTTTACTTTCAGTCATTTACTTTGAAACAATATTTAATTTACTTGGATTTATTATTATCTCAAGTATCCTTTTTTGCAAGTATCTTTATGTATCTGGTGGTGATTAATTGATCTATGTATGCTTTAGAATAGATTTGCTTTATATATATTGGTTAATGCAATAAACTCCTAGAATACTAGTTTCTTAGATTTCAGTTTAAGCCTTAGATTATTTTATTAGGGACTACCCCCCTTGGCTTCGCTAGGAGTTGGCCTAGATGGAGGAGTTGAGGATTAGGTGACAACACCTTAACTCTCACTTCCCCCCAAGGACACACCGAGTGGATTGAAGATTTCTTCCACGTCTCCCAGGTGTGTTTAAGGCGGCAACAGGTACTACTGGGGGGCCCTCACAAGGGTAACGTTCTGTTCCTCACCATACTTAACACTTTCTATGCTAGAGCCTGTCACAGTGTATTAAACATTGATAATGGGTCATGGCCCATTCTCTCATGAGAAAAAGGGATGAAGGCCCTGTTGATGATTACAGCTGCGTGAGACATCCTCCAGGACACAGACTGAGTAAGTTGGCCTGAGAGAAAGCCCATGAGTTGGGTGTGCCCATGAGCTGGGTGTGTGGTTCCTCTCTGAGACGGAGAAGGAACATTGTGTGCCCCTGTGTGGGGTGAGGAAGCCCATGAGTTGGGTGTGTGGTTCCTCTCTGAGACAGAGATGGAATGTTGTGTACCCTTGTGAGGGGTGAAGGAGCCTATGTGATGGGTTTACTGTTCTCCTCTGTGTAGAGAGTTGAGATGATACTCCAGATGATTCTCCTGTGTAACGCAGTGAGAAAGAAGATCTGCTGAGTTGGACGTGCCTGTGGCTGAGCACAGGTGAACGTGTGAAAAAATCCCATGAGTTGGGTGCATTGTTCTGAGATAGAGATGAAACGATGTATTAGCCTCCTCTGTGCAGAGAGTTGAGATGATGTGATACTCCAGATGATTCTCCCGTGTAACTCAGTGAGAAAGAAGATGTGCTGAGTTGGACGTGCCTGTGGTTGAGCACTGGTGAACGTGATCCTAGTGGCTGAGCACCAGTGAGTGTGGTTCTCCTATGAGACGCAGTGAGATAGAGATATGGACATCCCTGTGGCTGAGCACAGATGGATGTGCCCCTAGTGGTTGAGCACTAGTGGGTGTATGAGATCCCTTGCTATATTGTCCAAGAGTCAGACTTACCTATAACCCTATTTGTGATGTAAAGGGTACAGGTCGGCCCAACCATAATGTAAAAGATAATTAATATGGTAATTATTAATTATATTTTGAGTTATTGAGGTCGGCCCTATTGTGACAATAGACACATCATTTGATGTGATAAGTCTTATATAAATAAAGGTGAATCCCCATTGAGGAAACACACTTATCATTGTGTCATCTCATGATTTCAGAAGTTGTGGTCTGAAATTATGAGAATTACAACACCCTCTTGTGTGC
>ML779906.1:1472138-1496284 GCA_009831015.1 Picea engelmannii | reverse complement strand
AAAACGTTGACTTCATTTGTATCTATTGCTTTACATTGCTTATTAAATGATAGCAGATAGTTATTGAAGTACTAACCCTTTGAGTTATAGCCTGCATATATATATTGTATTGCTGTTGTCTTGTTCCGGGCAGGTGTTTTCAATTGGGTATACACTTCATTATTGGCTGTTTAGTCGGGCTGTCTGATCTAGGTGGTAACCTGTGAGGAGGAAACTTTAACCTTGCTTTATCCCTTAGCCTCTTCAAAACCCTAGGTTGCCGGGGACGTCTCCCCTGGGCTAACCTCCCTAAACAGAAAGAACCTCCCCATTGAGGTAACATTGGGTGGGGAAGGTTCCTATTACGCCAGTTTGTCTTCTATCCTTTAGCCTTTGACCTAAACTACAAACTGTGCGATAACACTCCCCAAACACCCAAGGTTGACCTAGTACCATGTTTTCCTGACGATTTTCGGTCTTACCTTGAGGGTTTTGATGAGTACTCCTCCGAGCACTTGGATTTATTCTATTAAGATGATTATCAACCACTACTGTGCTCGGATTTTGAAGGGAATAAGAACTTTGTTTGCCTAAAAAAGGATTCTCATAACATCTTTCTCCAACCACCTCTTTCTCCAACCACCTCTTATTACTTTACCTTGCTGTTTCATTAAAGGTGTAGTTGGGAACTATATCTTTTGTATTGAGTTTCCTTTGAGGCAAACCCTGGAGTCCAGGGGTTGGTTGAATACTACAAGTATAAGTTTGCCATCTCAGTGTTTCAACTTTCCCTTGAGAATTTGCCAGTCGTCTACTAGATCCTTGTCAATCCTTTCCTAGGCTTCAGAGTGTGAGGACGTCCTAGGTGGCCAGTTTGTAGACCTTTTGAGTCAGTGTTCTGAACCTTGGACTTTTCATGACCCCTTCCTGAAGTGGATTGAGTACTTTCCTCAGAGATTGACTTGGCATGATTTTATCCCTCCTACTCGCCTCCATGAGTTAGACTTTGTGATTTCCGATGATGCGATATATACTCTAACCCATGTCATTTTTGTGCTTGACTTATCACTGTTTTGGTTTATGATGAGCACAAAGGCAGTTATTGTGGGACATTGCTGGATTGGCTTCACTGGTCGTTTGATTACACCCACCATCTAGCCAGCAGGTAAGTGCAGGTAAGTAGGTAGGCATTTGCATTCATTGTATATACCATTGCATTGCATGTTAGATTAGATTGCTTTCACATTTGTACATATGATTGCTTTTATTTCAGTCTTATATATATATGCTGGGGTGGTATCACCACCCCAAATGGTTACTAATAGTTGCTATTGAGATCAAGTAGGTAACAGGTTATACCAGAGATGCTGAGGTTCTCATGCGCTCTACGGTGAGCACATGTCCTTGAGTTGGAGCCAGATGTTATCCCCCACTTTTAGGGATAACTAGGAGATTATGTCTCGAGGCCCACATGTCCTAGACATGGAGTACCGAGAGTCAGATCGACTTGAGCATGGCCTTGGAGGGCCCATCTTTTCTCCCTTTCAGCGCCTCCACTTTGTCAGCAACAACAACAACATCCATCACCTTCGGCTTGGTCCTGTATCAGAGATGGTTCTTGCTCCATGAGGTAATGAGTCCGAGTGTCATGGTATGTGTCACTCTCATCCTCAAAACCTTTGAATATGTGCATTTGATACCTTTGTTTCTAACGGGTGCTTGGATCTTATGCTTGTTCTCTTGACCATGTCTGGGGGGGATGACAGGATGCCCTAGCAAGCTTATGTCCATAGGTTTTGAGTTGCCACTGGGGGGGTTTCTGAAAAGCCATCGTTCGTTCCCGTCGTACATACCACTTTCCATCTTATTTCCTGCTCACCCATCCCATTACACTGGTCTGGGCATAGGGTTGGCCAATTATTCAGGAGTTGTACCTTACCTTGTGGGAAGAATGGGCTAAAAGGCCCGGGGGGTAAAAGCAACTGACAATAAAAGCCTATGAATAAAACCTCGAGATGCTTCGCCTAGGGATCCCCGAGGAAGCAATAAAAAACCTCTCAACAAGAAACAGAGGGACCCGTAAAAAATAATAAAACAAGAACTAGCTGAGGGATATGGAGTCTCATCACGAGCCAGCCTATTAGGTCCATGGGTGCCTAACGGTATGACACTACTAGCAGCTGGTTACCACGCCAGGGTAGTGGCTCTTGGTTGCATGACCAAGAGAAAGGGGGTCTCATCACGAGCCAACCTTCTCATTTCCGTGAAAGTGCTTGTGGCTAACATTGTCACCACTGGTCACCAAGCTAGGGCAGTGTCCTGTGACCAGCCTCTTGAAAAGAAAAAGCAATAAAAAGATAAAAAACAATAAGACAAGACCTGGTTAGAGGATAGCGGGTCTCATCACGAGCCAGCCTATTAGGTCCATGAGCATCCAGTGGTATGACACTACCGACATCTGGTCACCACGCCAGGGTAGTGGCTCTTGGTGGCATAGCCAAGAGAAAGGGGGTCTCATCACGAGCCAACCTTCTCATTTCCGTGAAATGCTTGTGGCTAACATTGCCACCACTGGTCACCAAGCCAGGGCAGTGTCCTTTGACTAGCATCTTGGAAGAAAAAGAATAAAGATAAAAGGCATGAATGGGCTTGGAAATATTTGCATCCATGACGGGTGCAGCTCACCCTCCACAGAGGCACCCACCGGTAAGCCATCCCTGCTATCACTGCACCTTTGGCCCAGGCATCCCCATCCACCTCACCCACTTACATGACTTGGATTTAATCCTTTCCAGGAACAACCCTTTTCCAGTAGACACTAGCCCAATAGGACGTCCTGTCACTTCCCCCAAACTTGTATCGCAGACTTGTATAATGTCTTTGAGCACTAGACTGGGGTAAAGGGGTTTTATGCACATGTTTAATAATATTGATGATGAGATGTGATTGACATTGCTATGATCCCTGTGACTTATGAGCCCATGGAGGGCGTAGTTGTTGTTGATGTGCAGGATCATGCCCGACGAACAGGTACCACGTTGGACAGGTACACATGGGGAGATGATTAGTTCGGACCTCCATGGGGCTAAAGAGCCCACCCGATGGATGCTGAGACCCCAGCAAGGGGCAGTGACAGGGCAGAGTGTTTGTATCAGGGAAGAGCAGAAGAATCCACTAGAGGCAGCTGAGCAGACCTGTACCTAGGGGGGTTGAGCCCTCTCCATAAGAACGTTGGCCTTGGAAGGCTCTGGACATCTCCCAGGATGCCCATGACGTCACCCAGCAGTATGGACGTTTTGGGAGGCAACTATGGCAGTTTTGGCACGTGTGGCAGCTTGGAGAAGCCTAAGGAGGGTTAATGTTTTGCTCCAGGAGGCTGCATTTGCCCTAAAAGGGGCTAACATCACCCCAGAAAGGGGATGACGTCTCACTATTGCTTGATTAGGGTTTAATTTTAAACTTTTTAATGTAAAACAATATGATTTTGGTATTTTGGCCTTGTCGGCCTTTTAATGACCTAAAATGTAATTTAGGTCATTGGTACACTATATATTAAGGATTTTCACTCTCATTTTGTCATGATCTTTCACTCACCACTTGGTGAGGTCTGAAATTTGCGTCCTATTCTAGGGTTTTGGCTGAAATTCTAAGGCGCACTTGTTGAAGGAAGCTTGTTTTGGCTATTTTTGGCATTTCTCTTGGTGGAAGGTTTACAACTAGGGTATGGCTATTGATTTCTTGGTTAAATATAAGTGAATTTTTGCAAAAGTTCTTGATTGAATGGTTGTATTGTTATCTACTTGCATTTGTTATATTAATTTGCTGAATTAAACCCTAGGTGACAAGCACATGTTAAGGTCCTTGTCTCATGTCCCTACAAAGATTAAGAGCCTTTTGGTTTTGCTGAAGTTAGATAGAGCCTTGCCATAGCAACACTCTAACCCTATTCTTTCAGCATAGCCGTTTCATTCTTGTCAATGAGTTGAAGAAGGAGGAGAAAGCACTAAGGTCTAGGTCACCTACACTTTAGTGAGCCTTTCTCCACTAGGGTTTCATTGTTGATGCCTTGCTTTAGCAACACCTCAACATTTAACTTTCTTGTCTTCAGCCATAGCTTTTTCTTGCCCAAGCTAGCCGTGTAATTTTGTCTTTCTGAGCTAGAGAAGGAGGAAGACGCACTAGGGCCTAGGTCACCTACACCCTAATGAGTTGTCTCCCCTAGGGTTTGACCTGTTGAAGCCTCACTTTAGTGACACTTTGACACCAAATCCTCTTGTCTCTAGCCTTATTACTATCATCACGGCCCTTCAACATTTGTAGCCCTTTTTGACTCCGTTAACCCTAACAAGGCACTGATCTAAGACCTCCATTGTGTTGAGCACCTTGATCACACCAAAAATCAAATACTTTGAAAAAACTTTAACTCTTACTAACCCTAGCCTAGACTAACTTTACTAACCCTAGTGCTGCCGTCATCTTCTATGCTATAAACACCTTTGTGCAACATCTATTTGTCTTTAAAGCAATTGAATGATTAGCTAAAGCGTTGCTTCAAGTATTGTTACATTAATGATAAATTGCCATTGTTTATTGTGAAGTGCCTTTAGCATTCATTGAGAAGTAATATATATTGTAATCATTGCTATCTTGTAGACATTGATTTACTTCATCAATATCATTGTACAATTGCTCATTGTCAGAAAGTCATTGATTATATGAAGTACTAACCAACAAGCAAGCTTGCATATGCCTAGTTTCTTTGTTACTTTGTCTCGGGCAGGTACTCTTCTTGGTTATTACTTCCGATTATCTTTATTGGGTATAAGCCGAACTTTTTGATCAGGTGGTGACTTGTGAGGGGGATTATTATCAGTTAGCCTTGCTAAACCTTTTGCCTTCTCAAAACCCTAGGTCACCGGGGACGTCTCCCCTGGGCCTTACCTCCCTAAATAGAAAGAACCTTCCCATTGAGGTGACAGTGGTGGGATTCGTTCAGTGACGCCAATTTGACCTTCTTACACCCTTCTTCTACCTTAACTACAAACTATGCGATAACAGTAGCATCGGTAGGTTATGGTATATCTTCCTTAATGAATCTTACTGGGTCATTCTCTTCAAGAATGAGTGCAATCTTATACTTCCAGGCACAGAAGTTTTCGACACCTTCTAACTTGTCCACAAGCTTAGTGCTTGCAAAAATCTTGACTTGGAGCTGGGAAAATGACCAAAAATTGAAAATGCTCAGAATTTAAATCTAAACTTACCAGGAGGTGTGCTTGGCCGAGGCGAGTAGCCTGGTGCAGTCAGATTTCAGAAAATCCAAATTTTACCTTTTCAAACTGGTCTTGTGGAAATCTAGACTGATACTTCTGGTACTGGTTCAAGTTTATTCTAAACAAACAAGAAGCATCAAACAAAGCAAAAAACAAAAAGTCGTACTCTGGGAATAAAAAGACTTGTCCCTGGCAACGACGCCAAAGATGTTGCCATCCTTATACACACCTACAAACATAGATAAGTCTCCAACCCACTTGGTGTGTCCTTGGAGGCACACACCTGAATCTAGACCCACTGTCGCCTCAATCTGGACTCCTTCCGTCTAGGCACACTCCTAGGGAAGCCAAGGGGGGTAGACTGTATTAAACTATGTGAAAGTTTATTTTAATTCTAGGAGTTAATTTAGTTGTTAATTAAGAAAACCCAACCCAATGATAGGCAACAAATGCAAATGTGCAGTTCCTTTAATGACAAACAAACCCTTTATTTGTAAATCAACAATTAGACCAGTGCCTAAAGATTACCCCAAAAATGATTTAATGAGATATACAACAAAATAACAATTATATAAGAATGAAACAATGTTATGAAATAATTATTAGAGATAATTTCACATTGAGATCAATTATGTTCAAATAAATAAAGAATACATAAAATAAAGAATGCTTTGAAACAAGTATTCACATGAAAGGAATTTGCTGGAAAGTAAATTGCTTGAAAGAAGTAACTCGCTTGAAAAAGTAACTTGCTTGAAAAATGTAAATGTTGTGAAAGAGTGTGTAGGTTGATTTTAGCAAGTTTTAGGTCTCTCTTGAATTAAAGGGGGATATTAAGTGTGAAAGGTGCAAGCCTACAGTATGTGACTACCCCTAATTCTTATCCCTTCAACCAAAAGGAAGTGTTGGGTGCTCAATAAGAAGAACAAACAAGGTTCTTCCCTAGCTCCACAGGTCAAATCCAGAATGCTTGGGCGCTCAACAAGGAGGACACGTAGTGCCGTGAAATCATCCCCGACTTCAACCCCTTCTAGCCTCCCAAGTCGCCCTTTTTGGTTGTAGAAGCAATAATAAATTGGGTGCCTAATTAATCTAGCCTCTCAATCCTTTGCCCTTTCTTAGTTACCCAAGATCCACAAAGTGGCAAGGGGAGGGAATACGGGGCAGAAGGTGGGACACCAATTTGATTACTTTTCCAACAAGTTAAGAGTTAAACTAACCTTCACGATATTGCATGGATGGCAAAGCCAAACACTATGCAAGGTGTGGGCGAAATTAAATAAATTAAATGACTTAAATTAAAATAACAACCTCACAACTGTGGCACAAGATGAAGGAAAAGCCTACCGGTTTTGGCCAAGGTGGGTAAGTAAAAGCAAAACATAAAATTAAACTTTAAGCTAGCCTTCACGATATTGCATGTATGGCAAAGCCAATCACTATGCAAGGTGTGGGAAAAACACTAAAACTTATTTACAGATTTTAGATTTGGAAAAGAACATAAAGAATGCAAGCCCAAGAGACTTTCTTGGGCTGCTTACAATGCTTAGAAAGTGAAGTAGAGAAGAGGGTTTGACACCAAAACTTTTGGATGCTTCCTTGAGTTTTTTGGGAGCCAAAAAGATGTAGAAATTCTTCTTAAACCTGCAAAAACCTGCAAAAAACAACAATCTATTTTTGCTTGAAATTACTAAAAATGACTTGAAACAAGTTGTTTTATATTAGCATAATAAACAAAAATTATTTAATAAAAATTTGAATATGAAAAGAGAGTTTAGATTTGCAATTTTAGATGAGAATAATGTTAGAAATTGATAGATATATGGTTGAAAATGAAAACAGAAAATGTAAGAAGCTTTAGATGGCTGAAAAAATGGATTTCCAGATCTGAAATCCACTCCTCCAAGCCTTTGGTAACCTGCAGATTTTGTAAACCCTTGCTACGAGATACAACAAGAAGGTGAGTATGTCC
Organism: Picea engelmannii; assembly: GCA_009831015.1. Lineage (NCBI taxonomy): Eukaryota > Viridiplantae > Streptophyta > Pinopsida > Pinales > Pinaceae > Picea > Picea engelmannii. The sequence continues at coordinate 1,489,060 of ML779906.1, read as the reverse complement.
TAATAGCTTGCAAAATACTTTTCAATCTACTAGAAACAAGCCACAAAGATTAATAGTAATACTACTACTAATCTATCCCAAGCAAAATACTTTGCTTGGGTCTCCAAGTGAAATAATGCAAGTAAGGAAATACAACAAAATAATTGCAGCAATATTACCTCATAAACAAAACCATATAATGGTTCCAAGAGTACTCCAAGAGACATAAGAGATCCTCCAAAGCTTCTATTTTATTAACCAAGAAAAGAATGCTCAATGGTACCAAGAATCATGAGAGAAAATGGGAGAGAATGAGAGAGAAAGGGGAGAGAGATGGGAGAGATTTTGTCATAATAGAGTTGATGTGAGAATAGATGTCCAAATGAGGAGGGGGAGGCATTCTTTTATATGAGGGAGAGAGGAGAGACCCCTCTTGGATGAATTACAAGTGTCACACATCCAAGAGAGATAGACAAAGTCAAGGAGGGCACACTTTTAGGGTTTTGGAGCAAGTTAGGGTTTGAGGGGTGAGAGGGGAAGGGGGGAAACACCTTTACCTTTTACCAAACATGAAGTGAGGCCCAAGGAGGGGCGCACTTAGGGTTTTGGCAGCCTTCTCACTTTAATTTTTATTTTTACCCAAGTTCATGAGCAAGGGGGGCACACTTTTCACTGGGGAGACATCACTTTTGGTTGTTGGCTTAGCATGGGGGGTTCTTCTAAGTGGATTTTCACTTTTCCAACTTAGAAAATGCATTAGCAATCATTTCCCCACTTTCTCTCATGACTTTAGTCACTTTTACAAAATTTGTTTTTTTTACCTTAGCCAATTAAAGGTTGACTTTTGACTGACTTGGACAGATCATGGACAATGACCTAGAAAAACTTGTCCAATTGAGCTGAAACTTGGTCCAATGGTGTAGGGGGTCATAAGCCATTTGATTTGAGTACTCACACCTCTATACAAAATCCCCAAGGACCAAATTTTTACATTTTACATAAAAAATAATTTAAAAAATCCCAGTTTATGGAAATTTTAATTATTAAAATATCCTATCAAAACTTAATAGAATTCCGCAAGACTTTAGGAGATGTATAGCATGGTCATTTACAATACTTCTAAGCCTTAGTCACCCCTTGGGCTCGATCATTATAACACCTTTCACCACTTTGGAGGATTTTGTGAGTGAAAAACTCAAGGATAATTAAAATTGCATGGTAGGCAAGATTAATTACCTGAGGAAAAAAACACTCGATGAAAGGACTTCCCTAATGATAAAGTCCTAGGCAACTAACTAAAAATTGACTCATGCTAACATATTACATTATTATCCCACCCAGGGGAGCAGACATTCCGAGTACATAGAAATACGCGCTGGGGGCAAAATTGCCTTGCTGAGCCCTAAGTCTTCAAAATATGTTGCACCACAAGGTACATAGCTTCATGGTACATGACGTTGACCCCTAGTTGAAATAGGGTGGTCAACACTACCTACATAGAATGCTTCATAAAAACATAAACATTAGCCGAAATGGATATGTATTATAAAATATTCAAATGTACATAAGCAATAAGATCCTTAGGCAAGCTAGCTTTTCTAATCTTATTCTACTTGGAGATAGCTCCACTAGAATGCCGCTAACTAACAATTGAAACAAGAACATGATAGCAAATTTTACCTCACAATTAAGCACTTGACATAGATGTTCCACACATGAAATTTGACACAAGCATGTAGCCTCCAAATCCTTTTATTCCAATTCACAAAGATGATACAATACAATGATAACACAAACAATTCTTCCCAAGCTCCAACTAACTTGCCAAATGAGAGAATGCTTTTATTTATAGGAAGAGGTGAAGAGAGCCCAAGTGAGGAGTCACACCACTTGGAGAAGGAGGGCGCACCACATGTTGGGGGAAGAGGGGCCAAGTGTTGATAGAAGGCTGCCACCTCTCCCAATCTCCCTCTAGATGACAAGTGTGAAAGGAAGGAGGAAGGAGGAAGGAGGGGCTGCCACCTATCAAGAGATGGGCAGCCCTCTCTAAGCATGCGCCACCTCTCCTCAAGGGGGGCGCACCTCCTTCTTGAGATCTTCTCTCTTTCCCACAACTCACTCTAAACTCACTCTTTAACTCAAAGATGCTTCCTTTTGAATGCCACATAGCCTTTTAGGCTTTATTTGACTCAAAACATGTCAAAACATGTTTCCGACAAGTTTGCTAAAATTTAGCATTGCTGATTTTTTATGTCTTTTTTGGCTTTTGAGAGTAAAATTATTTTTTTAGTGATTAAAATCACTAATTTCACTCACAAAAGTGGGTGCTCTAGGTTAAAAAATGAGCACCCCCAAAGGCATATAATGCCTCCTAGTACCACCTTTTTAAAGCAACTTCAAGTTACAATTAAAAAATTCCATTTTACGAGACATTTTTTATTAACTGAAAAAAAAATAAAAATCCTAAGGGACTTAGCACATTTCCATGGAACTATAGGATAATACTTAGCATGGTTATATACATAAGACTCTAGACTTAAAGCATCCCCCAAGTCATATTTGCTAGTACAATTACTCTAACTTTGGAGGTTATTGATAGAAAAAACTCGAAAATTATATTTCGCTTAAAGAACAAGATGTAATTAGCAAGTAAAAAAAACACTCTAGAGAAAAGTACTAGTGTCTAATCCTTGGGTGGCTAAGCCTTTTACAAAAATCATATGCTTAAGTCATTTTATTACAATTCTCCGTAGGGTATGGAAATGTGGTAAAAAAAGTTGAAAAAGGGCCATACTAGCTGGCTGGACTTCTGAACTCTGAATTTTGAACAAGTCATTGTTCAATCTTTGGCGTCTCATCTGCAAGTCCATCCTAGTGCAACTTGGTGGATAACATGTACTGTTGTACCCGACAGTCTGTTTGACCTGCTTTTGTGGTCATTTGTTGGACATTAATATAATTATCTTATTTTATCTTATCTTATCTCCCATGTCTGCTTCTAAATGGGAATGTCTCCTTGTAGTCTCCAAGTTTGCGAGGATGGGAAAACACATGGGATTCACTCCCCATGGATGGGAATGGGTTCCTATGCCATGCTGCTTTCAACCGTCCACAGTTCAGTGTGGATGCCTTCCAGTTGTAATTGGTAGTTGCTAGTGGTCACTCATGTGCCTGGTGGTACTGTGTTTATTGGTACGTAGCGGTTCCTTTCTTTGGTGGTGCTAGGTGCTACTTGTTGCTGGCTGGTAGGAACTTGATACTTCTCTTAAACAAACAAACATGATTACTGATTGTATATTCATTTTTCTTCCTGATTTATGAAGGTAAAGCTTAACATTCATCTTGGTTTTGTTAGCCTGATCATTCTGTGATTTTAGTTGTTTGTCTCAAAGATTGTGATGTATACTTTTCAAATATGGCTGTTGAATGTCTAATTCACATGGCCTGATCATTCTGTGATTTTAGTTGTTTGTCTCAAAGATTGTGATATATATTTTTCAAATATGGCTGTTGAATGTCTAATTCACATGCATTCTATTCTTTTGAAGGAACAATATCTTGACCCTTGACATATTTCAGTGAATGAGCATTACAGGAGTGATGCAAAAAAGCTGGAAGAATGGGCTAGTTCACAGGATGCAAAGTCTATTGTTGAATTTCAATCTAGAGATGGAGAGGTCGAGGGAATATTGAAAGATATTGCTGAACGAGCAAGGGAAAAGAAAAATTTTAGCTACAGTCGCTTCTTTGCAATCGGATTGTTCCGGCTACTTGAACGGGCAAATGCTACAGATCCTGTTGTGCTGGAGAAGGTGATGCCTCTGAGATATTGCATTGACTAACTAGGGTTTGATGCATGCTTTTTAGTGTTTTTAATGTCTCTCTAGTTATATTGTTGCTACAATTAAACCTCTTGGCTATATTACAAAAGTCACATTTTATGAAATATAATTAACTACCCAATTTCATTCTTTGATTTTTAAAACTAAAAGGTGTATAGGCTGATACACTTCTAGCTGCACAAGTTTGATGACCTCACATAAAGTTTTGATTCTTGTAATGTTTTATCTTCCTTATAATTTAAATTGTCATAGTTCTAGCAACATCCTTTGCTGTTGAATTTTTTGCTTTCGTTATACATTAAGTTGCAGGTCCTATGTGTGCATCTTTGTCTAGTAGCAAGTTTTAGTTCATTTACAGATAGTAAATCATATATCAAAAATAGGCTTCATGCTAATGTGCTACAAGCAGTCAAGTGTAGGCTGTTAACTAATGGGACAATTTCTGTACACCTTGTAAATTGTGTCAATTAATGCATGAGGTTTGTTGTGAGCTCTGCAACATAAGAGTTTTCAATCTCAAGGATCTCTACTTGTTAGGTTAATGCAAATATATATTTTGGATGATAATGGATGGGAACACTTTTGTATGGTCATTCAGAATCTGTCAACTGTTATCTGTACTTGACATATTTTTTGTGAGCTTCACAGCATGTGGTTTTCCTTTTATTCTTCACAATGGTTTGGGAATGGGGGAATGAATGAATGCAGGGGCGAATTTCAGGGATGGCTGTTGAGACCTCACAATATCCAACAAATATTCCCTTCTTTCCTGACAGGTCCAACTTGGTTCTCTTCTCTTTTGGAATGTGTACAAATACTGGACAGCCAAATATTTTGAGATGGCTTACTTCTGTCTTCTTTCCGGAGAACATCTCTTCGGGTGTTTTGAACCCAAGAGCACTATGGGATAATCTATCCTGTAAATATACTGTTGTTCTTGCTGTTTCTGCCCATAAGTGCATTGGAAGATCTTGATTATGGATCATAGTCTTCATGGCTTCCATTATAGTTCTGTTCTTTCTTTTTGCTACACCATTTTGTTGAGGATTGTAGGGAGTGGTGAGCTCCCTCTTGATCCCGGCATCTTTACAAAAGTTTACAAACTCTTTTGAGGTGTATTCTCCTCCATTATCTGATCTGAGTGTCTTGATCTTTCTTTCAGAGAGATTCTCTATCAAGGCTTTGAATTCCTTGAATTTTTCAAACACTTCATCTTTTGACTTTAAGAAGTACACCCAAGTCTTGCGAGAATAGTCATTAATAAATGATACATAGTATACATACCCACTAATGGAGGTTGATGGCATTGGGCCACATACAACTGAGTGGATGAGCTCTAAGACTCCTTCTGCTTTACTGCCGCTCTTTGGGAAAGGGTTCTTGATGTTCTTTCCTTGTGCACATCCATTGCACACACTTTCATGGTCAACCTTGAATTTTGGTAGACCTGTGACTGCCTTGCTTACATATGGTAATGCCTTGTAGTTGATGTGAGCTAGTCTTTTATGCCAAAGTTCACATGGACTCTCAATGGAATGAGTCAAGGCTTCTTCTGAGTGACCTTTTAGCTTATACAAGCCACCTTCTTCTGTTCCAATAACAATTGCATCTTCTATGGTTTTTCCTTTAGGCCACATAAGAACTTCTCCATCTATGAAAACAACTCTAAAACCTTTCTTATCTAAAGCTGAGATAGAAAGTAAGTTCTTTGTCAAACCTGGTACATATAGTACATCCTTCATCTTCATTGGGGTCCCTGAATCAAGTTTGTAATTTGACTCTCCTACTCCTTTGATAGGGTACTGGTAATCATCTCCAAGTGTAACTTTCCGGGGAAAGTTCTTTTCTGTAAGGCTAGAGAGAATGTCTCTTTGACCTGTCATGTGCTTGGAAGCACCACTATCTATGAGCCAAGTGTCCTCACCAGGTGACACTGATTCTGAGAGGGCAACGATTAAGACATAGTCTTCAATCTGTTCTTTTATCATCTATGTGGGTTGGTCTTCATCTTCAACTGTATGGGCATGGTGCCTTCTGTTTCTCTTCTTGTATTCTTCTCTTCTAGCTGGACAATTCTTAGTAATATGTCCCATCTTGTCACAATGGTAACATTGGTAGGATGAGAAATCCTTTTCTCTTCTTTGACCTTTCTGAAACTTCTGGAATCTCCTTGGAGGGTGAGATTCTTTATGGATGAATTTATTTGGGGAGTGAGACTCCTTATGGTGATGAGTTTCCTTATGGAAGTGGGACCTCTTCCTTCCTCCTTTAGTATGAGTAGCTGGGGCTTGATCTTCATCTCTTGATAGTACTGCTTCTTGGTTAGCTACTCTTGCTTCTTCTTGAATACATTCTTCCCACAGACTGTCAAAATGTAGTTCCTCCTATCTGGCACAAATGGTTTGGATGAACGCATCCCAAGGTCTTGTGAGACCATTAAGAGCTGTCATAATGAGTTCATCTTCATCTAGAGTATCACCAATTGCTTCTAGTTGTTCCTTGAATTGTGATATTTTAGAGAAATATTCATGAACTGTTTCTCCTTTCTGCATCCTTGTACTTTTGAGTTGAGTTCTTAGATTCATCTTATGGTTGATGTTCTTTCCTTCATACATTTTGGTTAGGGCATCAAACATTTCTTTCGGAGTTTTCTTTGAAGCCACTTGAGGGATCAAGTTATCTTTAATAGAGTCTGCAATGATTCTTTTGGCCCTAACCGTGTCCTTTTGGTGTTTTGCTTTAGCTGCAACATCGATAGGTTCTGGTACATCTTCTTTAATGAATCTTGCTAGGTCATTCTTCTCAAGAATGAGTGCAATTCTATACTTCCAGTCACAAAAGTTATCCACACCTTCTAGCTTGTCAACAAGCTTAGTGCTTGCAGACATCTTGACCTGGAGTTGGGAAAATGACCAAAAATTGAAAATGCTCAGAATTTAACTCTGAACTTACCAGGAGGTGCGCTTGGATGAGGCAAGTATCCTGGTGCAGTCGGATTTTAGAAAAACCAAATTTTACCCCTTCAAACTGGGCCTGCGGAAATCTAGACTGGTAGTTCTGGTTTCCTGGTTTTTTTGTTTTATGGTACCAGTGAAAACTAGGGTTTCACTTTCCGGGAGTTCTGTCCATTGAAAAAGTGCGCTGAGGCTGCCAAAGAGTTTGCTAGGCTAGGGCACACTTCCTTGATGAGTTTTAGGCTGAAATTCCTCTTCAATAGAAAACCCTAATTTTCTTGTACGACAACAGTGTGACGTTTTTGCTTATCCAGTGAAAGGTGCTCTCTTCAGCTTAGCTCTAATACCACGTTAAGTGTTGAGCTATTATTAGGTTTCTTTTCAATTTACTAGATAACAATATCATAGGTAGGATCACTGAGAGAAACACAATCACAAGATACACAACATTTATTCAGGGAAACCCTCATGGGGGAGAAAAACCAACAAAAACTTCCTTAATATAGATAGCCAATACAATGCCAAGACAATAAACCAAAACACTAGAGAATATCCAACATTGAGCAATGCGCCTTGTTATCGCACAATTTGTAGTTAGGATAATGGATAAATGAAAAGAGATCAAACTGGCGTAACTTAACCAATCCCACCCACTGTCACCTCGATGGGAAGGTTCTTTCTGTTTAGGGAGGTAAGGCCCAGGGGAGACGTCCCTGGTAACTTGGGGTTTTGAGAAGGCAAGAGGTTTTAGCAAGGCTAAGTGATAATGATCCCCCTCACAAGTCGCCACCTGATCAAAAAGTCCTGGCTTATAGCCAATAAATATGCCCAGAAGTAATAACCAATAAGGTCACCTGCCCGAGAACAAGAAAACAATAAAATGATGCATATGCAAGCTTGCTTGCTGGTTAGTACTTCATATGATCAATGACTTTCTTGAATATAAGCAATTGAGCAATAAATATTGACGAAGTCAATGTTTATATAATAGCAACGATGTAAAATATCAATTCAATAAATGCTAAAGAAACGTGGCATTCAATGTAACAATTAACACTTCATTTAGATAATGCCTTAAACAACCATTCAATTGCTCACAAGTAAAACGATAGTTGCACAATGATGTTAATAGCAAAAGATGACGGCAACAATTAGTTAGTAGGGTTAGTCTTAGGCTAGGGTTAGAAAGATTAGTAATTGCTCAAAGTGTTTGATTGAAGTTGTGATCAAGTTACTCAAGACAAAGGAGGCCTTAGATCAATGCCTTATTAGGGTAGATGGAGTCAAAAGGAAGGACATAAAAGTTGAAGGATCAAGTGAAAGTAGTAAGACTAAGGACAAGAGGATTAGACCTTGAGGTGTTGCTACGGAAAGGCCTCAAGGATGAAACCCTAGGGGAGAGAGGCTCACTTTGGTGTAGGGGAACTAGGCCTCAATGCTCTCTCCTCCTTCCTTAGCTTAAAATGGCAAATGGCTAGCTCAAAGGACTGCATAAAACTAAGACAAGAGGTTTTGCAGGTAACGTGTTGCTATGGCAAGGCTTTACCAGGCAAACCCTAGGGAAAATCGGCTCACCAAGGTGTAGGGGAACTAGGCCTTGATGCGTTTTCTCCTTCTTAGCTCAACAAATAAGAAAACGGCTAGCATGAAGAAGAGGGATGGAGTGTTGCTAAGGCAAGGCTCTATCCTCTTCAACAAATGGCTCAAAGCCTTGATGGGGACATGAGACAAGGACCTACAATGTGTGCTTGTCACCTAGGGTTTATTCAGCAAATTATAACAATAGATGCAAGAAAATAACACTACAACCATTCAATTAAGAAGTTTTGCAGAAATTCACTTACATTTAACCAAGAAATCACATAGCAAACCCTAGTTGTAACACCTTCCACCAAGAGAAATGCCAAAAAATGCCAATATAAGTCCAAAAATGTCTTCCTTCAACAAGTGCGCCTCCCAATTTCAGCCAAGAACTCCAAGAGTGGCGCAAATTTTAGACCTCACTAATGAGTGAGTGAAAGATGATGAAAAAATGAAGGTAAAAACCCTCAATTTATACAGTACCATGACCTAATTTTACATTTTAGATCATGAAAAAGGCCAACAAGGCCAAAATACTAAAATCATACTGTTTTACATTAAATGCTTAAAATAAAACCCTAATCAAGCAAAAGAGAGACGCCATCCCCTCTCTAGGGTGATGTTAGCCCCTTCTAGGGCAAATGTAGCCTCTAGGAGCAAGACGTTAGCCCTCCTTGGGCTTCTCCAAGCTGCCACACATGCCAAACTGCCCTGTCCATCTGCCAAAGCGTCCATGAAGCAAGGATGACGTCATGGATCTCATGGGTGACGTCCTAGGCCTTCCAAGGCCAATGTTCCACTGAAAAGGGGACAACCCCCCTAGGTCAAGCTTTGCCAGGGTTCCTCTGCAAGACATCCTCCTTCTCTCCTGTGCAAACCCCTCTGTCCTGTCTCTGCCCCCTGCTGGAGTCTCAGCATCCATCGGGTGGGCTCTTTAGCCCCATGGAGGTCCGAACTGATCATCTCCCCATGTGTACCTGTCCAACATGGTACCTGTCCGTCGGGCATGATCCCGCACATCAACATCTACGCCCTCCATGGGCTCATAAGTCACATGGATCATAGCAATGTCAATCACATCTCATCATCAATATTATTAAACATGTGCATAAAACCCCCATTATCCCAGTTAAAAGCTCAAAGACATTATACAAGCCTGCAATACAAGTTTGGGGAAAGTGACAGGGCGCCCTATTGGGCTAGTGTCCACTGGAAAAGGAGAGTTCTCGGAAAAGACTTCATCTAAGCCATGTAGGTGGGTGTTGTGGATAAGGGATGTCCTGACAAAGGGTGCAGTTGAAGCAGGGGAGTGCAAAGTTTTACCTGTGGGTTCCTTTGTAGAAGGCGAGCTGCACTTGTCCTGGATGCAATTTTTTCCAAGCCCAATTCATGCCTTTTATTCTTTGTTCTTATTGCTTTTTCTTCAAGAAGCTAATCAGGGGACACTGCCCTGGCGCGATGACCAGTGGTGGCAGCGTTACCCACAAGTACTTTCACAAAAATGAGAAGGTTGGCTCGTGATGAGACCCCCTTTCTCTTGGCCATGCAACCAAGAGTCACTACCCTGGCGTGGTAACCAACTGGTGATAGTGTCATACTGCTAGGTACCCATGGACCTAATAGGCTGGCTCGTGATGAGACCCCCTATCCTCTGACTAGGTCTTGTTTTATTATTTTTATTGGGTCCCTCTTGTTTCTTGTTGAGAAGCTTTTTACTGCTTTCTCAGGGATCCCTGGGCGAAGCATCTCGAGGTTTTATTTTTAGGCTTTTATCTTTTGCCAGCTTGCTTTTACCTTCTGGGTCTTTAGCCCCTTCTTCCCATGAGGTAAGGTGAAATCCTCAAATGATAGGTCAACCCAGTGCCCGGACAAGTGTAATGGGATAGATGAGCGGGAATCAAGATGAAAAAGTGGTGCTATGATGGGAGCGGATGATGGCTTTCCAGAAATCCCCCCAATGACAAACCAAAACCTATGGACACAGGCTTACTAGGGCATCCTGTCATTCCCCCCAGACATGGTCAAGTGAGCAAGTATAAGATCCAAGCATTTGTTAGAAACAAAAGGAATTAAATGCACATATTCAAAGGTTTTGAGGATAAGAGTGACACATACCATGATACCCAGACTCATTACCTCATGGAGCAAGAACCATCTCTGACACAAGACCAAGCCGATGGTGATGGATGCTGCTACTGCTGCTGGCAAGGTAGAGGCACTGAAAGGGAGAAAAGATGGGCCCTCCAGGGCCATGCTAAAGTTGATCCGGCTCTCGGTACTCCATGTCTAGGACCTGTGGGCCTCAAGACATGATCTCCTAGTTATCCCTAAAAGTGGGGGATAACACGCCTCTCTCTTCCTTCTTCTCCCAATTGCAGCTACCAAACTTGCACACTTGATGAGTGAATGAGTGAGTGAGATAATGAGGCGCTAGCCTCCTTTATTTATACTAACTGGTAGGTGTTGGAAAGGTGTCTCTTCACTGGGCAGGGCCGACTTCTCTTCTTAGTGGTTAAAACCACTTTAATTAGGCCTAGGGGTCGACTTCTTAGTTTGCATAATATAATTAGGGTTTGACCAATTCGCAAAAGGGGATTTGGTCAAGTACAAAGCCCCACATGATCAATCCACAAAAGGGGATTGATCTGATGAATAATAACTCAATAATAAATAGAATACTCTTTGCAGTTACAATATTTCAACCAGTGTTGAAAAAGTCAGCATCGACAAAAAGTCGGCGAGGGTCCGAAAAAAATCGTTTCGGCAAAAGTCGACAAAAAATTAGAAAACCATGACAAACATTAAAAAATACAAAATATATTCATTTTTTTCAAAATTTTAAACATATAAAGCAACAACAACATCAGATAAACACATTGGCACATAAATATGGAGAAATCACTAATATATATGTAGTGGATGCCAGGTAAAAAATTATACATCAAAGTCAATATTGAATGCTAAAGGGCCTCTCCATTGTCCAATACAAAATGACATCACATATATAATTATAAAATGTATCTCATGATTCATCATCATGAGGGAGATGTCTGATATACTATGACAAATGAAACAAAACTAGCAGCTAGCTATCTAATATCAATGTCGACCTCTCCCCCTTTTATGAGAAAAGATAATGGGTTGTTTGTTAGGCCAGCCCTTGACAGTAGAAGGCCCTGTATCTGATAGTGGATGACTACTGGTGTGTGCAGGAGTAGGTGTATCAATAAGTGTAGAAGGTTGTGTTGATGCTAGCACATCACCCTCCATGATGTCTTCAGGCCACTCCTCTCCCTGTTGCTCCTCCAAGGCCCGTTGTTGTTTGAGTTCCTCCTCTAACCATGCAGGTGCCTCCTCCATGATAGGCATCTCAGACTCCACCCTCCACTTAGACAATACATCAATATTGTCCAAGGAAATGGCATCTACATCCGATGTTCTATCCATTTGCTTCAACCATAGTCGAAGATTTTAATGGACATACACCAAGTCATTGAGACGTGAGAACTCTAACCTGTAAGAGGGTCATAAAAAATTTAATGAGTTTTAACTTTTGAGGGTCATAATATATTAGACGGTCATAGACTCATAAATTACAAATTACAATAAATGTAATTGCTCATAAGTTCTAACTTGGTGCGTGTCTTTGAGTGTATTTTTTCAAATACTCTCCAATTGTGCTCGCATCACGAAGAGGTATTGACTCAGGATTCAGATGGAAAATCTCTGTAAATTTGGTGCCCTTGCACCATAGTTTCGCCACCAAACATCTACAACAAATAAGAAAGAAGGATAACATAAATAAAACATAATTGAACTTTAAAATAAATTTTAAAATTTAAAATACATAATTGAAATTTGAATTTTAAAAACATAAAGCTCTAAGTTGAACTATCTTCTAAATTCTAATGACTTACGTGGCAACAAAATGTTCCTTGAAGCAACAACATCTTCATAGCCAAATAGTCCAGTACCATCTCGATACATCTCTATCTCACAATTAATATTAAGGCGAATCGCGACATCAGGTACCATCCTTTGAAGACAAGCATGGAGCCCTTCCATCACCTCGCCATCAAAAGCAAAGTTGCATTTGTAGGAAAATGCAGGGTTGAGGAAAATTGTTGCTGCATGAATGGGTCGATTGAGCATCCCGGTCCATCGAGTATCAATCAAATCCCATAATAACATCTGTCTATGAAACCCGTGGCTACCCTTTCCCACATAATAAGCCCGGATAGCTTCTTTGGCCCTATCCATGGCCTCATACAAATAACCCATTGATGGCTTATCGCTATCAGCCAATCTCAGAACCTTTACCAAAGGTTCACTCACTGAGCACACCTCTGCCACTCCTTCCCAGAAGGAGTCACTATACACCAATCTAGCAATGGCTTTCCCATCCTCTCTCCTGCTATATGTAGAATCCTGCCACTCATCACAAACAAACATTTGCTTCAACTCAAACTGACATCGAAGCAAACACTGAAGAGTAATAAAGTTGGTGGCAAAACAAGTGATTGCAGGACATCGCAACTCCCTGTTTTTGGTGTGTTTCCTCATGAGGCTAAGAACCCAAATATGGTTATATATGAACTTGGGGACGCTCTTAGCCTGATCAATCACCTCCTTGATGAAGGAGGTTTTCCCCATATCCTCGAGCATCAAATCAATACAATGTGCAGCACATGGAGTCCAAAACAATGAACGGTGCCTCTCCATAAGCAACCTACCAACAACCACATAATTAGTTGCATTATCTGTTATGATTTGCACCACATTATGCATGCCGATCTCCTGGATGAACGCATCCATCAACTCACACAACAATGTTGCATCTTTCACATGTGCTAATGCATCTATTGATTTGATAAACATGGTACCTCTAGGACAATGTACCAAGAAATTGAGAAGGGACCTACCCTTCCTATCTGTCCAGCCTGTTGCCGTCCTAATACACACTTGCAAACGTGAGCTAAGTCTGGCTCACTTAGTGTGTCCTTGGAGGCACAATGCCTAGGTTCACAGCCCAAGCTGTCACTTTGACCGGAACCTCTTCCGTCTAGCCTCACTCCTAGGGAAGCCAAGGGGGGTAGTCCCTAGTTTCTAGATAAGATTTAGAGTTTAAGTTTCTAGGAGTTGATTTTAATTTCTTAAGGTTAGAGGGGATCTATCCTATGATGCTAAGGCAGCAATGCAAGATGCAAGGGTTAGTATGTCAAGTATCCCTTTCCCTAAGTCAACTAAGACTAGTGCCTAAGGTTGGGCAAGGGGTCAACTAGATGTTAAGCTGTTTCGTTACAAATATGATTACAAGTTACTTACAAAAGAATAATCAAATCCAATGAATATTAGATACAAGATTTACAAATTAAGAATGCTAGGATACAACAAGCAAGCTAACTACTTTTAAGTGTATGTGTGCAGGATATAAGGAGATCAAAGCATCATCACATTTATGAGATTATCATTAACACATCATTATCATCAACACATCAACAAAGAAGATTTAGAGATTTTTAAGCACAAGTGTTATAAGGATGATGAAGATTACCAATTCTTAGTTATTAAACCCACGAATTATTTAGGTGTTTTAGCCCAAGGTTGGATTATTAAAGGTTTCTTAAGATTATCAAGTTTTAATTACCTTTATTAAGATTTTCACCAACGCCTCCTCCTCCTATTGCCAAATGGCTGCTAGATGCTCAAGATAGTATAGCAACGAGGCTAACCCTAACTGTCACAGTCAGCCCAAAGCATTGAGTTTTTACGGAAATGACACTCCTTTGTGCCGTGAGACCGTCCCCGGCCTATCACTGTCCGTTGCCCTCCTCAATACCCGTTTTAGATGGTGAAGATGGTGGTCTAAGGTACCCTATTAAGTCTATTAAGTTAATATATGAATTAGGTAGACTTTTAGGTCTATTTTAGAGTGTTTTAGTGATTTTATGACACTTTTAAAATGTGATTTAGTGCTATGGCAGAAACTTACTTCAGCTTAAATGTGTTGCTTAAGCTTATGAAGTGAAAAGGCATTAACACATATATGCTATGTGAAAGCAATTACTTAATGCACCAATATGTAGCTTGCAAAGTAAAGAAGTAAAACCACAAGGGGCAAGAACAACTTGCCAACAAGATATGAAAATAAACACACTTATCTTATGTTGATTTAGAACATTTAGATCCAAGCACAAGTGTGATAAAGAAGATTTAAGTGTTAGCCTACACTATCAACTTAAACATAAAAGTTACTTCAAGCATATGGCAAATGGCCTTAAAAGATTAAAGCATGAAAGAAAAACACCATTCACTTAACTTATTGAAGCATTTTAACATTTAGGATTGGATTTAAGCATGTAAAGTAAAGATTAAACTTTAAGGAGCTTAAGCATGCAAATAAATCTAGCTAAGTTGATTATGCCCGATAGGCTTAAGCCAGAGATTAATTATGTGTGAGATTTAGATCTAGAATATATCAAAACATTAAGCACTTAGAAATCAATAACACATATTAAACCCTAACCTTACCATTTGGGGTATTCCTCTCCCAATAGGTAGGCAATTATTAGATTCACTTAATTTTAGAAAATAACTTGAGAGAAAGAAAGAAGCAAGCAAGAGAGAGATGAGCTAAGAGACAAGCAAACAAACCAAGCAAAGCCTAACCCCCACGTCTTAGGGTTTGGGAGATGCCCTTCATCTACCAAGCCCCACGTCCTAGCTCAAAAGGTGACAAAAGTTGCAAGAGAAACAAGATCTATGGTAAACCCTAACTACCCCAAGGCTCACACGTGGGAGGAGGCCGTACCACTTCCTTCTCCCACAACTATGAGCCACTAAATCAACAAAAGAAGAAGAAAAATGCTCAAGAAAGCTTAGAAACTTAAGAAGAAGGTTGAAAAATAGCTACCAATCCCTTTGGAGGGTCTTTGAGTGTTGTGTGGATGCGTTTGGGTAGCCAAAACCCCTCTCAACCAGATCTGAACCTGCCAAAACCAGCAAGATATCCTTGCTGGAAATGCTACACACAACCATCAAAGTGAAGAAAAACTTTTGCTTTTTAGGGCAAGAGTTTTTCGCAAGAAAAAATTGATAAAATTTGATTTTAGATGACCAATTTCACTAAGTTAAACTAGCTGAAATACATATGAATGAACAACAATAGAGAGGAGAGTAAGAGTAGAGAGATATGGAGTTTATATGTGTCTCAAGGGATCCTTCTTCTTTAAGGTGTTCCCAATGAAACCCTTGAAGCTAAACCTGCAAAACTAGAGAGGTGATGTGCATACAAGAGATAATATGTTGGATCTACTAATAAGACGACACTTCAATCCTATCTAGCAAATCAAGATATATAGATCTACAAGAACATGCATTGATAGATCTACCTAAGTAACACTTTACCTAAGATCCAATGTGTACAATCACCAAACAAATTGATACAAGTTTACCTCATATGTGTGGCAAACACAAGCATGTGCATAACTCTTCCAATTATCCTCCAAAGCTTCTCCTTTATTATTACTCAAGAAAATGGATCTTGGAGAGAACTTACTCCAAAACCCTAAGAGCCAAAGAATGGAAATGATGGAACAAGAGAGAGAGAGTGAGTGAGAAATCAAGTAGCATAACAATAGCTCAAGATATGGTAAGTTGGAAGTGAGGAGAGGGATCTATTTATACTTGGAGAGTGAGACGGACAAAGTTCGCTCACACAAGAATTATCCAAAATACTTGGAATATAACAAAGTAATCCATATAGGACTATAAATAATAAATGAATAGTAAGATATAAGATAAGATGATTACAATTGAGAATGAGGGCTCGTTTATATACCCACGCAATGGTGCCCTTTACCAATAGTCATGTCCTTTGAGATAAGACCTTTCATTATTAATAATTATTATTTATTAATTATTATGTTATGAATATCAATGGTATATGTATATTTATGTTCATAACATTGCCTTCCCCTTAAAAATGCTTTGTCCTCAAAGCATACTTTATGGAAGACTTATCTCTTGCTCTTAACTTGTATTTATTGTCTTCTGATTCGTCATTCCTGAGTTAGTAATTGTTGAGGACTTCAAACGATAGGAGCTTCTAAGCGTTGAGCAGAATTGTCGAATTATAAAGGAGTCTGCCCATCCTAATTCGATCTTCTGTGGACTTGGGTTGTTATAGGTTTCTTGGAAAGAACTTGATGTATTTTGACTCACATGATAACTTCTATTTTGAGCATCACTTGTAGTGGAAGTAATATTCTTCGACATATTGGTCATTTGTTTCTGTTGATACAAGGATTGACTAAAGTATCGATTTTTGTGATTAGGATGTGTTATCGCACGGTTTGTAGGAAAGGTTTAAGGAGCTTGAGTCATGGCTTGAAACCGGCGTAACAAGAGCTTCCCCACCCACAGTCACCTCGATGGGGGGCTCTTTCTATTTAGGAGGGCTAGTCCAAGGGAGACGTCCCTAGGCAATCTGGGTTAATGAAAGGCTACAGGGTAATGGACCAAGTCAAAGAAGTTCCCTTTCACAGATTGCTGCCCAAATGAGATA
>ML779906.1:1398096-1449556 GCA_009831015.1 Picea engelmannii | reverse complement strand
GAAATGAAAGATAAAGGAGAATGTCACTTTTACTTTAAGAATTTAACATTACCATTAAATACTAGGGTGGGTACCTTTTTAAATAGCACTAGTAAGGCAAAATTACCCTTCTCTGCACACCAAAACACATCATTCCCCCCCCCACCTTGCGGTTTTCTAAATTTTTTAAGACAAACGATTTTTTGCCAATGACCCGCGATTTTTTCCAAAAAATCGCCAAAAAATCGCCCTAAAAATCGTCCCGATTTTTTGGGCGATTTTTTCATAAAAATCGTTTTCATGAAAAAATTGCGATTTATCGGCGATTTTTACAACACTGATCCCTGCCCACTCACACTTCGATGAATTGCTCATCACCCACTCAATGAGATCTCCTCATTGTCCACTTAGTGTGTCTCATCCTCTCTCCTAGGATGCCTTTTATTACATTGAGTTAACCCTAAATCCAAAAGCCTAGATCTTCTCCAAAGTGATCAGCGACTGAGATCTAATCTCACGTTCACTTTAGATCTAATGGCTAGGATTTAATCAACTCACTTAATTTAATAATGCCAACAAACTAAGTCATCCCAGAATTTGTATAAGGCAAGGTACTATCAATAAGTGTTAAAGTGTGTGTTTAATTGCCTTCATGAAGTACATTTCTGAAGCTTAATTACTTCTGTCATTACTCTGATTTGTTGCTGTTACATTTAACTTTGACAGCGTGTTTAAATCCAAATGTTGGTTGATATATTTAGAGAACTCACATAAGACAAAGTATTATCATTTGGTGCTTTTAATACTTGTTCACATTGTCTACCTAAGTGAGTTCTTGTTGATATAAATTGCAGTTGTCTCATTTACTTTTTGCTATCATCTATTTGTCATTCGCTACATACATAGACTGCCAGCATATATTTGCAAGTTTACGGTCTTGTTGAAGCATCATTATCATTTGTTACTTGCTATAACGTTCATTGTTGTCTTGGTTAAGGGCAGGTGCACTTAAAGGATAGTTTAACTTGTCCTCTTCCCTTCCTCAAAACCCCTAGGTCTTGGGACGTCTCCCTTGTAGTAGCTCTTTTCCTTCTCCTAAATAGAAAAGGGGTACCCTGTTGAGGTGACAATGACATGATTACCTCCGTGTTATGCCAATCTCAGCCTACTTGCCTTTAGGCTTTGGGCAAGTACAGATTGTTCGATAACATTTTTGGCGCCATTGCCGGGGAACATCGAGTCAATTTTCCTCGTACGACACTCTTTCGGTAAGCCTTTTGCCCAAAGCCTTTACTTCACGAAGCTTACTTGGCGACTCCACTGAGGGTGATTCCCTATTTTCCCTTTGATGATCCCTAGAAGTATTATTTGGCGATTCCACTAAATAACAAAGCCAATCATGGCTTCTCAATGGGACCTGAGTAATTTAAACCCTTGGATATGAGTGAAAGTCCAGGTTACCCTCGACAAACGCCTTCGAGATATGAAAATTGGCTCCCTAGATTCACTGGTAATGATGGGGTTAGGGCCGAAGATCACATGGATAATTTTGGGTTTTCTTTCAACTCCACCCTATCAGTGATGATGTTGAAGATTTGGCAATGAAACTTTTCTCTTCCACTCTTTATGGAAATGGTATGATGATCTCCCTGATGCTAGCATCACATCTATGGACCAGTTAGAAGAAACCTTTCTTGAGAAGTGGGGTATTAAATTAGAAGATATCCACATGCTAATAAAAAGACTCGAATACATGAAACAAACTAAGAACGAGAATGTCAAGGAATTCCATACCAGGTTTGAGAATTTGCTACCACAAATTCCTAGAAGCCATCATCCTGAAGACAAGTACCTCGTTTACCTCTATACCAATGCACTCTTAGTGCAATTAGGATTTCTCCTTAGTGAAAAAGGGCCAAGAACAATCCAAGAAGCTTATCACATGGCTATACAAATCGAGGCAAATATCTCCTTGTTCAAGGGAGAACACCTCTTTACTCCAGAAATCAAAGTTGATGACCCCAAAGATACCCCAAATACTCTCTGGAGAGATTAGCTTCCCTTGAGATCTTCGTTAGTGAATTCCAAGAAAGATGGGAACAAGTCATCGACCAACAAGAGGTTGAGGAGAGGGATCCTAATGAAGGTTACCAATCCCATGAGGAAGAGCAAGAATTTACTCATGCTTCTACCGAGGATAATGAGGACCTGGTTGAAGAGCGAGAGTCAGAAGATATCAAACATGATGATGAAGTATTAATGTGTGCTCCTCCCCTCTGATGAAGCCATCTGAAATCCTATTCTTCCTACACAAGAAGAAGAGGATGAGGATGAGGCTAATCACTTTCTTTTTCAGGTTTTTGATGATACCCTATTCCATGATTCAGAAGGTGAAGAAGAAAGGGAATCCTTGGACAAGTTAGACCCTCAGTATTATGAAGTTGAAGATGTAGGGGCAAGTCATGAGGACGAGGCATTGATGCTTACTCTTCCATTTGATGAAGTCATCCAAGTCTTCGATGCTCCTGCACAAGAAGAAATGAATACTGTAAGTTGTTTCCCTTTCCAAGATTTTGAAGATGCTTTGTTTTGTGATTTGGAAAGTGAAGAAGTGTTAGAGGAGCCCTTGGATATTTTAAGCCCTTCGTGTTATGATAAAGGTAATGACATGGTTGATAATATTGATGAGTTCATACATGTCGGGAAACGTAAATGGGATGTGATTGGGTATGATGGGGATCCCATTTACGGCATTGAGGGTCATTTCCAAATGTTTCCGTTACAACTATCATTTTGCAGCTTATATCAGCCTACTAACCATCTAAGTCATACCAGAATTTGTATAAGGCAAGGTACTATCAATGAGTGTTAAAGTGTGTGTTTAATTATCTTTCTAAAGTGCAAATTCTGAAGCTGTTACCGTTGTCATAGCTGCTGTTACAGCCATTGTTGCAGCCCCTAACAGCCCTAAAATCATCCATAAAACCATTGGGCATTTGTACTAAGCAAATTATAATCATTGGATATTGAAGTAGTATCTTATTGCTTTATTATAGTACTTTTATGAAAGTGATTATAACTGTTGCTACTAACGTTTGATGTTTCATTGGTAAAGGGCAGGTACAAACCCATTTTCATTTTCCCTTGTCTCTTTAAACTTCACCCAAGTGACTTCTTCTGTTGAGTGACCTAGAGAGAGGGGTGGGTTTTCACCGTATCTTTTTGCCCTTCATCAACCAACTAGGTCTTGGGAAGTTGGGACGTCTCCCTTGGAGTGAAGCTTTCCTCCTCCTAAAGAGAAAGAGGTACCCTATTGGGGTGACAGTGATAGGGATAACTCCGTGTTACATCAATCTAGGCCTACTTGCCTTTAGGCTTTGGGCGAGTATAGATTGCGTGATAACAGTGCCCAAACTTGTGACATGCATAGCACTTGACTTTGCTCATATCCTTCTCATCGTCTTGAGAGGTAGACTTTCCACTGACAAACTTTTTAAACTTTCCCTTCTTTGCTTGGCAGGCAAGAGCAATGTTCTCATCATCATTCTTGTACCAGCTTCCATTTAGATCTTCATCTCGAAGTTCTTCCTGAACAAAGTCATCCCACAACCTTAACCAATCAGGGAGCTTCTCTCGTGCCACGATTCCTTTGATGAACGGTGTCCACTCCTTCCCGAATCCTTTGAGTGTCGTCCTCACCAACTCTGAATCATCCACTACTTCCCCGATTGCAGCTAGTTCATCTCAAACCTGTCGGATCCGGGTGAGATTAACTTGTCACCGTGTCTGATCCTGTCATCTCCGTGACTGTGAGCTTCTTTCTCAGCACCATTTTGCAATTCTTGTTCTTACTCTGAAACAAACTCTTCAGAGCCTCGCACATGTCCCTGGCTGAGTTCTTTTCTGATAAATGAGGGATCAAATGATCCTTCACTCCATCTAGGATTATTCTCCTGGCTTTCACGTCCTTTTGCTTATGGACGGCTAGATCTTTTGGATCTGTTGGTGGGACCACAATGGAGTTGGCAAACTCTCAAATGTTGTTCTCCATCAACACCAACATGATCCTCTCCTTCCAAGGACTGTAGTTGGACACCTCGTCCAACCTATCATCAAACCACAAATCAGATGCGACCATCTCCGCAACCTGCTGAAAAAGCTCAAATATACTGCAAACTCAAATATTTTTCTGGTTGCCTGGACCGTTGCCCAGGTCCCGCTACCCGGACCTACTACCTGCTGCCTGGATTCACTTCCCGGACCCTTGCCTGACGATGCTCGTAGCCTTCTGTTGCTGCCCAGGTACTTTTCCGGGTTGCCCGAGTCCTTTCTAGGCACTACCCAACGAATTATGCCTAGTTCCCGGGGTGCCTTCTTACTGCTTGGTAGTTCTGCCTATTGCTCGAGGCTTCCCGCCAGCTGCCCTGTCCTTGCTGGCTTGGCTAGGCGGCTGAGCTTCCTGCGATTGGTGACCTACCTGTCGTGCAACCTTGATTCTTCCTTTCGTTGGCTGACTGCACACTTGTCTGTACGGTTCCAGCCTCCTCTGGCGGCTCCCGCGACCACCTGCAACACCGGCCTGACTCCTCCACTCAGATCCGACTGTTCACTTTATCTCCTCGTGGTCTCCCTTGCTCCTCGACCAACACTCCTTTGCATGCTCTACTTCCTGCCAGCTGCAATTTCTCACACAGCTCGATGGCTCTAACTCCACTTTCAGTGGCTCACTTCACATGGAGGCTGCTAACCTCTGTCGGTCGTCCCCTCGCTGCAGTCGTCATTTCTGCTCTTCCCCAGGCGATTTCCTTTTCCAACCACGACTCCCGATCCACGCAACCGACGATTTGCTTGTTGTTTCTCTTGCCGGTTGTTTCATGAATCTCTCAGCCCGCACAGTCTGTCTCCTCTTCAGCCCAATCTACTCCTACGCACCAGTTCGTGAATCATCATCCTAGATCCACACACTCGACACACAACCCGACCTCACACAACAAATCTTCTATAGTCAAGTCGTACGCTGTACGGATCGTACAACGACTGTACGACTGTTGTACGACGTACATACAGTTCCTTTTAAAAAAAATTATCTTTTTACCCTCTCAGTAGTTGAACCTGCAATAATTTAATTTCCCGCAGACAATAAAAAAAATTTCCCGATGCGAATCTCAATCTTGTGTTTTTGGTTTCCCTTCTTCAGAGTCCAAGCTTTGATACCATGTTAATTTATCTAAACCTAGCACCCAACACTTAACTCGAAATAAAATCACTTTATTTATTAAATGCACAACTAGGTTTTAACCAAACATTAGTGGAAGCATAAAACAAAAACCAATCACATTGCACAAAGATTTTGGGTAAACATCCATGGAAAAACCCCCAAGGGAAAATCAGTGCCTTGTTGATTTTATTAATTAAAATCTTGGGCTCCCATCCTGGGATAATGGCTCATCAAAGGAATTCAATGCAGCAATAGCCTAGCCCACCTGGCTGCTATCTCCCTTGCTGCCTCTTTGCATCTTTCCTCAGCTTTGCTCACTCACACTTGGATGAACTGCTCTTCACCCACTCAATGAGATCTCCTCATTGCCCCACTTAGTGTGTCTCATCCTCTCTCCTAGGCTGTCTTTTATTACATCGAGTTAACCCTAGATCTTCTCCAAAGTGATCAACGGCTGAGCTCTAATTTCACGTTCGCTTTAGATCTAACGGCTAGGATTTAATCAACTCACTTAAGCTAATAATGCCAACAAACTTAGGCATTTAACTTAATTAATCTCACATTAATCTAAAAGGTCATTTACTTTAATATATGACTCATAAAGTAAATTTCCTAAGGTTCTGAGAGGTTACAAGGGCAACTTCCACAAGCTAGACACCAAGCCTATATGAAAGTACCTATCCGATGCTAAATACATCAACACAACTCACAACATATATCTGGAACATTATTATTCATGGTTGGCATTTCCCAATTTTAACACACAATGACAGCCACAAGCATTTATTCTGAACATATAAAGGTTTATAATAAATACTTAGCTATTAATGACAGCACTTGAGAAAATAACTCCATAGGAGTGTTTTTCCTCCCAGCAATAGGCACCAGCTCGTTTAGGTGCCACCTCCAAGCTAGGCAATGAAGCAACAAGGGCAAATCTGGCAGGTGGGGCACTTAAACACAACTCCAATCCCATCTGCAACATACTTGGGCTTTACTATTTCAAGATATGCACTCTAGGCACCTCAACCAGCCCTTGAGGCTCAAACATTGCAGACACCTCTTCTCCCAGTACAACACTACACAGACACTTCCTTTCTCTGCTAAATAGTGCCTCAGGAAGTCCAGTCTGCCCACTATTTCTGTGCAAAAAGAGTGCTGATGCAATTTATCTCGCTGGGAGACCTGGTAATGATTTTTCTCTATTCTTTTTGCATGTATAAAGAAGGCTTTGGAACAAAGTATTAGTTCCATTTCTCCTTCCACCAGCCACAATTTTTTTATCCATCTTTTAAGCATTGTTTCTGAAGCCTTAGAAAACTACAGATTAAGGCGTGTTCACTTAGATAGCTAACTTTATCCATAAAACTCATCGTATTTGGAAGACAATTGTTCCTTCTTGTTGGCAGGACAGGGTATGAATTTGCAGAGTTTGCTTTCTCGGTTCTTTGAGCAAATTGTTCATTTGCATAATGGTTGTGGGCTGGAATGGCCTAACACCATTGGAGTGAAAGAAAGGCCTCCAAGGGATTTTTAATGGCCGATGTAGACCTCTCAATGCTATGAGCAAAATGAAGTGCATGAACTGTGATGATAAAAAATTGTAAGTGGTCAGTGTGGAAACATGATAGAAACATGCGTGCCTAATAAGCATGGAGTTACATTTCAGTGCCAATCTCCACCAACTCAATATCAAATCATGGGTGAGGAGGAACGAGCAGCACAGTTGGGGGATGGGTTTCGTTTGGCTTCTCAAGCCCTCGTTGGACACCCTCCTACTAATAACATATTTTTTGTTGTTGTTGTTGACTGGGGAAATTAACGACTAGCCGGGCATGTACTCACATGACACATGATCGTGTTATCCCACTGCTACCACTATAACCCAGGCATGCCAATGCGGCCCCTCACGCGGCATACAAGGCTGGTCGAAGGTTTTGAATTGGTGACTTCACATAACGGAATGCCTCAACAGTACACTCCATCACCGACTGTTCTACACCCCGGGGGCTTAAAAATTTGGAGGAAATGGGAGTGGGCTTTGATCCACTTATGTGTGCACGGGTCATGATACTATTTAATATAATATACGTTCGACCACTGCCTCAAGGTGCCCCATGGCTCCAGATTAGGCCCTCATGGGAATTGAACCTTGCCCAACAGTGAAAAACTTCTCGCTTTCCACCATTGGATCCAACCCCTTTGGGCACCTACTGATAACATATTATTATGTAATTAATATACTAATAATGTATTAATACAATATAATTTATCCTTCATTATTAATTATTCATTGATATTTTTGGATAAGAAACAAGGAAATGTACATTATATTATAAGATATTGTACAAAAATGCACTGACTGTGCCTGTTGAGGAGGACTTTTAGACAGTATACATTAAGTTCACATCTTCTCTATTGACCAGCCTGGCATTGTTACAATTTTGCCAATTACAGAGTAGATTCGAAAACGGATTGATTTGACTTGCAATGGCTCAACACTAAACAAAATAGTGAGGCAAGCATATACGGCTTTAAAAAAAACTGGAGATTCTTAGTAAAATTAATGAGTGTACTTTATCCGATTCCTTCCTCTCCATGCTCTTTCCAAATTCATATGCATACAATTTTTCTATGTATCCTTTTGGGCTTCCTCCAAAGTCCTTGAAGTGTTCAATCTTCACCCAGATTCCATCTACTTCCTTTTCTATCTCTGTCAGTGTCTCTCCGTCTCGTTGCCCTTCTGCTGCTGCAGGTTGCCTCTAAGTCGGAGCAGATTAGTTTCAAAGTATCAAGCTGTTGCTTGATAACTTTTAGCTTGCGATTAGTCAACCGAGTATGATTCCTGGGATCATGAACTTTCTCAGAAAATTTTTCTCCCGTAATGAGTGGTCCATTGCAGCGGTTGAATAATCTTAAGGAAACTCACTTTCGAAGGATTTAAATTAAGAACAAAGAAGAAGAATTCCCAATATTTAAAACAATTCATTTTGCAATTGATCCAAAAAAATCTCGGGGTTTAAGAGAAAACAATTAAAGACGCATCCACACCATAGAATACATAGCTTTTTTTAACTGGAAACAACAACCCTTCTTGGAAGTAGAGCTCCAGAATGTATTGATGCAAATAACTCTGGGAAATACAAAATGACTGCATACAACAGATTGCTACTTCGCTCTGACTTCATTAGTGACCGTGAAGTACATAAACAGATTTCTCATTGTCGTGATTATTAGGGAGGAATCCCCGATGTAATGGAGGATGAGTTGTACCTTCTTTTAAGAAAAGTTCCAATCCTTTTAGAAGAGGATGAGATTCTACTAATGTTGGTTAGACTTGTGGCATAGATGTTGTCAATTTTAAATGAAACAATAGAAGAATAAAGAATATGCATGGATAAATAGTATACCAGAGAGGCAACGGAACACTGCGGAAGACAGGAATCATCTAATAAATATCCTCTTGATAATGCGACCAATACAGTACTTGCATATACTAAGTTGCATGGTTTTATTTATGGTTTGATTTCCTTTCCTACATCAAACAGTCTCCCTGAAAATAAGTTTTTTAAGATGTAATATCATTCCTTGTGATTGAATTTTAGATCCACTCTCTTTTCAATTTAATTGGATGTACAAGTCTCTTGCCTAAATCTATTTTCATTATGATATTTTAAATTAATATTGCTGTTTTGAACTTGCAGAGAAAAGAAAAAGAGAACGGAAAGAGAATCAAACCAAAAATCTAGCGAGGCTGTTGCAAAAATCGAAAGCACCTACTTATAACATTTATTCTGAAAAACTTCATCATTTTGTTTGTTATGATTTTAGCCTTATAGAGGCTTTCGGTTCCTTTTTCACCTTCTTCAAATTTAGCTGCATGCATTTGATAGCTTTCTTCAAATGCCTCCGTGTAAAAATCAGATGAATCGCTACTTCTATGTGTAAGTAGTAATGGCAGGTCCTTTTGTTTGACCAAATAAAACATTCCTTTCCGTTCTTAGATTCTAAGTGATATAAATTTATTCATAAGATTGTTTATTATTTAATATTTATGCTATAAGATAATTTCTAAGAGTTTATAGTTTAAGGGATTAGTTTAATTGTTTGTTATCATTGTTGTTGAGCATTTGCTTGTTATCATTGTTATCATTGTTGTGGGACATTTGGTTAGTTTTGTGTTGATAAGTACCTAGTTCGAATCTTACACAAATTTACATTGATAAATATACTAGATACTAGAGATACCTTCAACTGGAAGAAGCATCCTTAAATTTCTTTGTAAAGCCTTTCTTAAAAAAGTTAAAACATAAATTTAAAAATAATTTTAAAAAGACAAAATATTTAATTTTATTTAATTTTCAAATTATTCATTTTTTTTTTAAATATAACCATTTTTAAATGATCAAATTTAATTTAAAATTTAAAATTCTGTCTTTTTCATATGAATAATATATACAAAATATCATACCTTCATGATAGTAACAAAAGTGATTTTATTGAACTTTCAACTCATTTTTTTTTAAATATGACTATTTACATCAAACCTTATACTCAAATTTGATTTGAGGATCAATTATTTTCAAGCTTTTTTGTCATATGAAAAAAATATATGAAATTTCAGACATCTTTATGATTTTGATAAAAGTTTTAAAAAATAATTTTACTTTTTACAGCTTAAAATTTCTTATCAATTAAGGAAATAAGGAGGAGATTTGGACAATTTCTTACCAATTAAGGAGGAGATTTGGACAATTTCTTACCAATTAAGGAGGAGATTTGTAAAGGGATAAATTTTCTATTTGAAAATTAAAAAGGAAATGTTTAAAGGGATAAATTTTCTATCTGAAAATTTAACCTTGTAAGTTAAAGAGTTTTTTAATTTATTTTTAATTAGGGATTGTAGCGTGGAAAAATCCTCAATCCATTGGGTGTGCTCTTGGGGCAAGTCTCGAGTCAAGGTGTTGTCACCTAATCCTCAACTTCTCCATCTAGGTCAACTCTTAGCGAATCCAAGGGATTAGTCCCTAATAAAAGTAATCTAAGGCTCAAACTAAATCTAAGCACAATTAGTATTCTAAAAGTTTAAAGAAGAAAACAATATAACAATATATCAATCTACATTGGTAGCATATATCATTCAAAACATAAAAGATACTCAAAACATAAAAGATAATTGCATTGAAAGATAATGAAAATAGATATTGTTGTTTGCAAGGAAATAAAAATAAGCAATAAAGTACTTCAAGATAAAAGGAAATGCTTGAAGTAAAGGCTTTAAGAGTAAATGTAGTGAGACCATTGCCAATTATTGCAAGATGTATGTAATGTTGTTGAAATGAAGATTGCAATGTAAGTGTTCTTGTAAAGATTTATTTAGAGTTGATTAGGTGGAGTGGTTGTTGTGAGTGCAAGCCACTCTGTGATATGTGTGCAAAGTGTTGCAAGAAAAATAAATTTAATCTAGATTTGGCCTATAAGAGGCTATCCCACAAATTGGGTGTTGAACTTGTCGGAGGTCCAATAGAGAGTACCCCTATGACTTCACAAACAAATTCAAGAGAATGTTGGATGTCCTTCACGGGGAGAACCTAGATTTCAAAGTTCCCGTATGACTTCACACACAAACTCCCTTATGTTTCCAATCAAGCAATAACAACTTAAAGATTTCCCTATTAAGACTACTCCACACTGATCGTCCCATGTTTTGATGTACACCACACCAACGATCAAATTGAAGCTTGTAGTGGATGGTATAGAGCAATACTAAGGGGAATTGAGGGGATTTGTTTATTTTTCAAATTGAAATAACTGAAAATAAATGTTGAAATTGAAATCTACTCTATGAAATTGAAATCTAACAAAAAGAAATATACTCTAATGTTTTGTGGTGCTTGTGATAAATTCTATGGTTAATTTTAGCTTTCCCTTTATGTGAGAGTTTTAAGCATAAGCCAAAAGAACCAAAATGAGCAATCACACAAAAACATGGTTCCCCCCTAGGGGGATTGAAGAGTGGGGACTAGGTGGCCCACATATTTTATTGTTGAGATTTATAATGATCTTTTGGGGGTGACTTGTGATCATTCGTTAGAGGGATCACAAGTCTTTCCAATGTTTTAAATGAATTTAATGATCAAAGGGGTGCTCCCGGATGCTTCGATTTCGTCAAAATACGGTTGAGTCTCCCCTTGTTTATTCGCAAACCTGCACAAAACAACAAGCAATCAAAGATCAAACCACCAAAAAAAACACTTTATAAGTGTCTTTGGATCATATTAGAAAACCCCCCAAAAAAATTACTAAGTAAAAACTAAGGAAAATAAGCTAGAAAGTTTGCTTCCTTAGGGTCTTTGGTTTCTATTTTAGAGCAGCAAATTAAAAGCACTTAGACGTCTATGTATCTTTTAAAACCCTTAGAAAATAACTGCTTCTAGCTTTTTAAAATCTGAAGAAAGAAGTTTGTTAAAAGTGAACTTTTCCTTTGCTAGATCTAGCCTTGAAATGAAATTTTTGAGAGCATAAAAGTAGATCTAACTTATCTTATGCATGTAAAGTTAGATATTAAAGACTTAAAAATAGTTTCAAATCTAAACACATGCATGCAATGGAGTAACCAAAGGAAAGAAGATTTTATTTGAGAAAGAGGGAAAGAAGAGCTTGTAAGCCTTGTAATCCTTGGCCAATGGAATCTTTTTTATGGAACACAGAGGGACTATGTCTTTTATGAATCTTGAAGTGTGAGGAAGATGCAATCTAGTTGAACCTCCTCTTCAAGTATGAGAACTTGTAAGCTTCAACCACTTGCAACAAAATGTTAAATAGTAGTGCTTCCTACATATGAAATTTAGATAGCATGCAATTAAACTAAATTAACATGCAAATCTTTAACTGCATATTTGAAAAAATGGCAAGACTTAAGAATGACAACTAGCTTAATAAATCTTGATATTCAAAGGAAGATAAAGAGATCTAAAAAGACAAACAAGTTTAGTAGATCCTTTCTACATTAACAATTGAAAACAAGTAATCAAAACAACATCACCTCATAAATTGGGCACAATGACAATTAGCATCCACAAAATGAGAGCATTACACCAATCTAGCCTCCAAAGCCTTTTATTCCAAATGAAAAGATGATACAATAGTGTTACAACCATGAGACTTTCTCCTGAGCTCCAACTAGTTACAAAGAGGAGAGGTAGTTTGTATAAATAAGAAACCAGGTGACAACCCCAAGAGAGAGGGGTGCACCACATGGATGAGAATGGCCACATGTGAGGTTGGGTTGATGCCAACACACTTGATCACTCAAGTGGGTGCCAATACAACAAGGGAGGAGGTGGGAGAGGATGCCACCTCTCAAGAGGTAGGCACATCTCTCCTTGGGTGCGCTACCTCTTCAGAGGGAGGGCGCACCTCATCCTTGGAAACTCCCCAAACTCATAGTGGGCAACCACTTAACTCTTGTGAACTCTCAATGAACTCATCCTTAAGTTCCACTCACTCCCATTCAAGCTCAGTTAACTCCAAACATGCCAAAACATGTCTTCGACATATTTCCCTAATAATAGGGATGTCGATTTTCTTGATTTTTTATGTCTTTTATTTGACTTTTGTGAGTAAAATTAATTTTAACTAATTAAAAATCATTAATTTCACTCACAAAGTGGGTACATAGGTAAAGTGGGTATTTTGAGTATGAAAACGAATACCTCCAAGGCATATAATCCCTCCTAGTACCACTTATTTAACTTAGGACTTATTTACAATTAAAATATCATGATTTTGCGGGAAATTTTATTTTTGCATAAAACATGAAAACACCTAAGGGGACTTAGCGCATTTCTATGAGACTCTACAAGGATGATTAACATGGTAATATACATTAGATGCTAGAATTAGATGAACAAGCTAAGACCTAACCATTAGTGCATACTCCAGCTTTGGAGGAAATGAGTGAAAAACCTCAGAAATTATAACTCGCTTAAAAATTAATTCAAGCAAGAAAAAATTAATAAGTAAAAAAAACACTCTAGAGTAACGCACTCATGATTAATTCCAATGAGAATAATCTCGTTACAAGTTCATCATGCTAAATTCATCTTATTACAATTCCCCACAAGGGGGTATGGAAATGCGGTTATGAAGAAGAAGAAGAAGAAAAGGGGCCATAATGGTCGGCTGGACTTCTGAACTCTGAATTTTGAACAAATCTTTGTTCAATCTTTGGTGGCTCAACTGCAAGTCCATCTTAGTGCAACTTGGTGGGTAACATAGATCATTGACATAAACCATATATTGACTTGGGAATAAAAGAATGTGTATCATATTTTTTTTATAAAGCTTAAATTGATTTAAAGATTTGTTTGATGACTATATGCATTAGAATTTATGTGAAACAAATTGACTTTTAAATTATATAGTCATAATTCTTAAACATAAAAGAGTTGTTAATCATACAATAATGAATTTGTTGAGTAGTAATGTAAGTCGGTTTTACTCAAAATTACTTGTTTTGAGTAAGGATAGTAAAGCATAGTAATAAGAGTGAATATGACTTAAATTGTTAATGGTGGTTTGATCAATTAGTAAAAGTGACGTGTTAATGTAGCCTTCACCAGGGTTCAAGTCTCATTGATGGCACAACGTAAAGCCTTTGGGAAGACTTTGGGCCTTGTGCCAAATTATGTCGCATTTGGGCATGATGTAATGAGCCTTTGGGCCTTGTGCCAAATTATGTCGCGTTTGGGCATGATGTAATGAGCCTTTGGGCCTTGTGCCAAATTATGTTGCTTTTGGGCATGATGTAATGAACCTTTGGGCTGAAATAATTGAAATAATAGGAGTTTATTCTTGGGTTTTCTATCCATTAGGTAGTTTCCAATTTTTTCTTTTTTTATCTTTTTGAAAAATGTCTTATATTAATAAGTAGATATTCAAAAAATTGGAAATAAAAGTAAAAAGGTATATGCATTGTGATCCGAAATGGATCTGAAAAAGCCAAAAATTCAAAATTCTCGGACTCAGATGAAACTAGTGCCATCGCATAGTGGTCGTCGAGTTGATTCTGGCGGTATATTTGGTTTCAAAAATGGACTTCGTATGGCGAAGATATCACATTCTGAAGTTTTGCATAAACAAACAAAAGTCAACAGGGCAAAGATGGTGTGGCAACACCTGAAGGTGACACATGGCAACATATAGTCATGACACGTGGCAGTGACAAATGGTGATGTGGCAGGTGCAGAGTGGTAACATGTGGCAGAGTTGTAGATGGAAATGTGGTTGGTGACTCAGCAGTATGGGCCAATGGGGGCTCACCACGTGGCCCAATCCAATGGTGCCACCTGACACACTAATCAAATGGTGCCACGTGGCACGCTAATCCAATGGTGCCACGTGGCACCCTGCATTAGGCCAAATAGACCACAGGTCTAAACAAATTTCTATATATCCACCAACAATTTCAAACTCGTGATTATTCAAGTGCCAACGATTTCCTCCATATAAGCTAGCCAATAGTACAACATGTAACTTATTCATTGAATACGACAAAGTGTTATTTATTATGTGGATGCTTATGATATGATCAAAAGGACCGATCCACCATTTAATACGCCATCAAAACCATATAATGTGTGATTTATATATATCATAAATCATATATCATGCCACATTATAATATGTGGCCAAATCCAAAGTTTATCCATATGGGAGGTTTAAATCATATGTAAATGGATTGAGTAAGATCACACACACACACACACACACACACACACACACACACACACATATATATTGTTGACCATCCATAAAAGGGGCCACAAATATTGTTATGCGAATGAAAACCCATGTAAAGGCACAATTTACAATATATTTGTGATATTATATGGTTTGGATATACCATAGAAAAAGGTGCAAAACTCATATTTTATGCCACAAAGAGTGGGTTTGTTGGGATTTGATCGCACAACCACTTCTTTATAAAGTAAAATATTTTTTCATCTTGCAAGAAGTCAAATTTATGTAGAGAATTGTATAACTATCCATTTTATTAAGAGAAGTTAGCGAGGTAGTGAAGCTTTGGAGGCCATTTTTGGGAGCTACGTTAAGTCTTTTTAAGTGTCGTCAATTGTGTTGGATTCTTGAGGTCGAGCAGAACACAGTGACACTAACCTGAAATCCAATTGATGTAATTCTGATGTACTTTTGAAGCATTGAAGATTAATAAGGAAACCTCCCCCACTGAAGACAAAGGCCTAGAGACGTAGACAAATTTGTCGAACTTCGTTATCAAGTTTTGGTGTTATGATTTGTTATTCTAAATTATTTATATGGTTGTAACTTCTTTCATTAAGAATCTTCTCCTTCTTATTAAGTTTTAACTGGTAAAATTTTACATGCAACATACTTAACCAAAGTCATTTAAAAGATCATTTCGAATCACAGTGGTGTCGTATATCCTCTACCTCAACGATGTTAAAGCAAAAAACAAAGTTAGAATAAGCTAAAACATCTAATTCTTGGGCCTCTGTAATCAAAAGACAACCTTTCCATTTAAAAAAAATATGACCTACATAAATAGGTGATAAACATATGACTTACTTAAGTGGGAGATAAGACAAGTGTAACATGGAAGTGTTACCATTGTCACCTTAGCAATCACTTCCCTTGTTTTAGTGAAGGATGAAATCCAACACAGGGGAGATTTCCCTAGTAACCTCAAGGAATCATATAGAAAGATGGGATCAAGTTTGCGGCCTCCTATATTAGTTACTCAAACACACCATTACTAGATTAAGGTTTTCAAGACAAGTATAAGGTGGTTCAATGAAGCAATTTCCATATTTGTATGTGTGAGGTATCTAAGACAATTGGTAATATCTAACAAGTCAAAATAGGTCAAGAAGGTACCCCAAACACTACAATTGAAATAAAAATCTATGGTTGTTGCAAAACTTGTGTAAGGGATGATGATGATCTTCAACAATATATCAAGTTAAACCAACAACAATAAATCATCCATTCAAACAAGTAAGCATGCAATAAAACTAGGGCTAAAAAATATAAGTTAAACTAGGGTTTATTGAACAATCATTTTATGAAATGATAAGAGAACATAACAACCCTAACTTTGCAAGATGTTAAGCCCTATAAGGTTGAAATTTTGATTAGCAATGCAATAAGTGATGTCAAGATACACTTCAATGTAAAATATGTCAATCAAACCCTAGACATCAAACTCAACTATGGCTAAAAATTAAAGGATAATTGCTACAAACCCTAGAACAATAAAAGAAAAGGGTAAATTTAGATTTAAGGACTTGCTAAAGGGAGATAAATGTTAAAATTTCTCTTATGAAGTTAAGTGTATTTAGTATTCTTTAACTTTAAACTATTAAAACAATAATTGCATGCATAAGGATCACTGAAAGAAAGACATCCACATTATACACAAGATTTATCATGGGAAACCCTCGTGGGGGAGAAAACCCAACAAATCTTCTTCAATATAGATTCGTCAACAAGTACAATGTCTCTCTGAAGAGAGATCTCACCAAACATAAGATATACTAGAAACCGTAACCAGAATAGCATAGTGCACCACTAGACCAAGATAGTCCTCCAAGAGATAACCAAAACCTTTACCAGAACACCCTTCCTCAGTAGCTGCGTCTCCTCCTCATACTTGCACACTTTTCCTTGTGTGAGAGGACTTGTGTTGTTTGTTCTTCAAGTGAGGTGCCTAGCCTCTTATAAATACAAGTTGAGCCACCCAAATTTAGGTCAGGGCCGAATTGTACACTTTTCCCTTTCTAATTTACAATCGACTTTTACAAAGGCACAATAGGGTCGTCTTTACAAATATAACATAATATTATTCTTTAGGGCTTTGTCTTGGTCTAATACAATATTGATACAATAAGAATATATTTCGAAGCTACTCAAACTTCAACACTCCCTCTTAGCAAGGAAGGTATTCTTCTGGCACGGTCATTATGACTGCTTCTGCACTTCTGTACACTTGACCATTGACTTGTTGACTTTCCACGAATCTATATTGAAGAAGTTTTGTAACCACATCATGCATCCATGGTCTCATCATCCATCTGGGCTTTATGTCATCATGGAGATTTAACTGGCCATCTCACACAAAATCTGGTATTTAATTCATACAGAAGTAGTAACTCGTTAGTTCACACAGAATTTGACATCTAGTTCATAAAGAACTAGTAACTCGTCAGCTCTCACAAAATCTGACATCTAGTTCATAAAAAACTAGTAACTCGCCAACTCACACAAAATATGGAATCTAGTTCATAAATAACTAGTAACTCATCAACTCACATAGAATCTGACATCTAGTTCATAAATAACTAGTAACCTCTGGTTGGCACACCAGGAAACCGGTCCACAGTGACCAGGCATCTAATAACAAGAATTAGGCGATGTAGTGCGCACACACTACCCATCTAGCCCAAGGCTAGGAAACACCTCCAACCACACAGGTTGGCCCACTAGCTTGAAAAGATGAGTAACTCACCAACCTCGAAGGCATGACATATGTTGATCTTGTGTGAGGTCATGTTGACTTGTGCCATAGTCAATAATGTGCCCATGAATGACTACCCATTGTCACTGCCACATGCTAATGTTGTTTCCCTAGAAACACATATGTAACTCATCACCCCCTCTTACTAGGGAAGTCCTTCTGAACCACACCAAGCTTATCTATGAAGTACACAAACTTCACTCCTGACAAAGGCTTGGTCAACACGTCTTCTATCTACTCATCTGTAGCGACATACTAGAGCTTCACCGGTCCCTTTTGTACCATATCTCTAATGTAATGGTACCTAATCTCGATATCCTTGGACTTGTCATGAAACATCGGGTTCTCTGACAACCTCACACAACTCTGGTTGTCACACCAAATATAAGTCACCTCTAAATCGATATCAAACAATCATGCAAGCAGCTTTCGAAGCCACACTACTTCATTGCAAGTTGAACATGTTGCTATGTACTCTGCCCCAATCATACTGAGTGCCACACTAGTCTGCTTCTTGTTGAACCATGAGATCATAATTGATCCCATACTCAAGCAACATCCAGATGTACTCTTCCGGTATGCAACACTACTGGCCCAATATGAATTAGTAAATCCTTGCAGTCTTATCTCACAATCTAAAGAATATCTGAGTCCATAATCAATTGTACCTTTCAGGTACCTCATCACATGTTTTTCTACAATCAAGTGAACACCTCTCGGCTTCACCATATACTGACTCAATGTGTTCACTGCAAAACATATATATGGCCTTGTGTTCGTTAAGTACATCAATGAACCAATCATATGTCTACACATGGTGGCATCCACTATCTTTGAAGATGTATCACTCACACTAGTACATATTGGAAAAATTTCGACATTCTATTTGCGACGTTATGGACAAAATTGGCCATACTGTAAAAAAATAGAGAAAATTTTAAATTTTTTTCTCCATATTGCCCGATAACGTCGCTCTTGCAATGTACTACAAAAACATGTCACTCTTGTGACGAAGTTAGGAGGGCGTCCCTCTTGCGATGAAATTGCATTTTCGTCTCTCTTGTGACAAAGTTAGGAGGACGTCTCTCTTGCGACGAAGTTAGGAGGACGTCGCTCTTGCGACGACGTTGCATTTTCGTCTTTCTTGAGACGTTGGTGAAACATTCATCACTCTTGCAACGTTATGGACACTAGGTTTTCCCCACCCCAACGTTCACCTAGTATTTGACCAAGTCAACTTTGACTTGGTCAACTATCGTCATAATTGTGATGTTATAAAATCTATAAATATGTTGCATTTTACGGATGTTGCGACAAGTTTTCTATAATAACGATAGTTCAAAAAGGGTATAATCCGGTCTTCTTGGCGAACAAAAAAGAGTATTTTTTTCAGTATATGTCTGTGGGGAGGAATGTAAGAAAACATTAGAGGTGGGAAAAAAATTAAAGAGGGTGAAAAGGGTGACGATAAATATTATTTCCCTTGCAAAAAATGTTGTACTAGACGTCCCGAAAGAGTTTTAATAACAACTAAAAAACATTGTAGAAAATATGGGCACATGGACGGGGGATCAAATGAATATCATCCCATGGTAATTATATATATATATATATATATATATATATATATATATATATATATATATATATTCATTATCTGTTTTAATATTTATTGTATTCTCAAACTTTTATATTGTTTTATACATGCACTAATTTTTCATGATTGTTTGTAGTTATAAAGTTAGATTTCCCCCCTAACTTTATGCACAAAGCACCAAGTAGTAGAAGAAATGATGTTGTACAAGATGAAGAACTTGAAGTAGATAATGAAGATCAAGCTAATGTTCTCATGGAAGTAGATGACAATAATAACATAGTTCAAGATGACGGGACAAATCAAATGATCCAAGACTTATTCGATCATCCAGATGAGGATCATGGGGACAATAGTGATGGTATTTATGATGAACCTCTGATTGAAAAGTAAAATAAACAACTTTAGAAAGGGTCAAGAGAAAATATTCTATCCACTACATTGTTGTTGGTGAACTTAAAGGTTACGAATAATTTGTCGAACACTTGTATGACACAGATCCTAAGGTATGTAATATGTTTCATCACATCTACATAAAGGTTGACTTTTCCCCATTGTTTTTAGTTTTAATTAATGTGTAAAATAAAATGAAATATTTACAATTACTATTCTTTACATAAACTATTTATTTTTTATGTTTTAAATTGTTAGGTGAATTTATGTTACCCTCGTCAAATATTTTACCTCGCATATATCGATATTTACATGCCATTATGAAAGACATTGGAATGGAGTATCAAAGTATAGATGCATGTCCTGATGATCATATTATATATTATGGACAACATGCGTTGAAAACAAAATCTCGGTATGTGGTATCAGTAGATATCGAACCGATCAAGTGACAAAAATGGTCCCTCGAAAGGTTCTCTGATATATTCCCATAATTCCACGTTTGCAGCGACTGTTCAGGTGCCAAAGCATAACAAAGTTTATGGATTACCATGCACGAAAGATAATTGAAGATGGCGTTATTCAAATACCTACAGATGGTTATGCATTTAAGGAAATTGCTGCAAAATGGCCAGAATTTACAGATGAACCTCGTAATGTTAGGCTTTCATTAGAAACTGACGGTGTTAACCCATTTGGAGAGCTTCGCTCTGTTTACTCAGTGTGGCCTATTTTTGTTATCAACAATAACATTCCTCCTTGGATGTCAATAAAAATGGAGCACATAATGTTGACAATGATTATTCCAGGTATTTGTTTACAATAATTTTTTGAATTTAAAATTTTCATTTTTTTTTTTTTTTTTGCATAACATATTTTAATTATTTATTTACGTATATATACATACCATGGTAGTAATTTCGTGTAATTTCAAACAATTAGGTGAGTATCAAGTTAAAGATATTAATGTGTATATCGAGCCTCTTATCAACGAGCTACTAAAGTTATGGGAGGGCATCACTATGTATGACATATGTAAACCAATTGGGAAGAAGAGATTTCAATGTCGTGGAATACTTTTATGGACAATTAATGATGCCCCGGGACTAACACATTTTTGTGGTATGTAATGTTCCATATTGCATGCTTGAATAGTATATAATTAATTGAATATATCATGCATGCTGTTTAAATAATCATTTCGTATATTAATAATTCACATTAATCCATCTATTGCAGGTCTTCAAATAAAGGGTAAATTTGCATGTCCAGTTTGTGGTCCTAAGATGAAATCTCGTCAGTCAAAAAGTTTAGGAAATGAGGTGTTTGATGAGTATAGACACTTCCTCTCTAAGAACCATAAGTATTGTACTACTGAAAAATATCTTTTCAATGGGAAACAAGAGATTGGATTAAAACCACAAAGAATGACACCTCGCCTATGGAAGTTGGCATATGATAGAATTAATCCTCTAGGTACGCATTTTGTTTATGTATCGTAAATGTAATCATGTTTTGAAATTTTATTTTAATTATTCATTTTATTTTACCGCATTTGATAAACAATGTTCTGATTTTTTTTATGCTTCATCAATGTTGTCGTCGTGAAGGTAGTAATAATGGGCTTCCACAAGGAATGAAATATTATCCCACTCAATTCGTGAAGTTTCCTTACTATGAGGACTAAAAATAGTTCATTTATTTGATACAATGCATATCGGGAAGAATGTGACAGAAACATTATGGCAAATCATAGATGGCAGGAGGGATAAAGAAAAAATTGTCAAAATTTGTAATGACATTTGCGAAGCCAATCATGCAATGCAAAATGTGATCCAATCAAATAACGATGGAGAAAAAAATAACGTTCCATGGTTATTAACAGAGCAACAAAGCAATGGTGTAAAAGAGCTCATTCAAAAAATTAAATTTCTCACAGGTTTTTATTCAAACATAAAGAATATCTTAACGAAGAAAGGTGAATTTTGTGGGGTAAAAACACATGATTGGAATACCTTCATTAAGGTAATTAATCATTTTAGTATTCATAGTTATATATTGGTCGTATACATTTTTTGAGATTTTTATTTTTTTTGTCTAGTTTTGAACAAATAACGATTCATTTTTATTGTTACAGTATGTTCTACCTCTATCTCTCCCAAACGACTTTGAAAACAACATCAAACAAGTTATATATGATCTTGGAAAATACATGAGGTAAGTAGCTGCAATATATATGCAAAAAAAACAAAAAAACAAATTTTTGTTGTACTTAATGACATGTGTTTTACTTATAATGTAATATGTATTATGTTTTGTTGAAACATGTTATTTTCTTGCGTCATGATATGTAGATGGTTTTCATTGAAAGAAATCCATGAAGATGATATAAAGGATTGGAAGAGAGAAATTCATTGGCTAATGTGTGAAATGCAGAAGTATCTACCTCCAACATTTTTCAATGCACACGAACACTGCCTCATACACCAAGTTGAGGAGATTGGAATGTGTGGACTTGTACACACAAGGTCAATGTGGATGGTGGAGAGACACTTGAAATCATTGAAGGATTTGGTTAGACAAAGAGCACATCCTGAAGGTTCTATGGTGGAGGGATATATGGTATATGAATCCATGGTGTACATTAGTCAGTATCTTCTTAAATTAGCAGTGCAAGCTATGCATGCAGTGGATTGCATTTGGGATGTGAACTCCATCAAAATTTTTGAAAGGGAGAAGTTGTTGGGGAAAGGTACAATGAAGAAAGTGAGAGGTAATTAAATTGTGGATATTTTTAATAAATATATATATTTTTTCGGTTTTTTGTGTATATGATCATACTCATTTAATATTTATTCTTTTAGCATTTATTAATATTTACCATGGTTATAACTAATATTTAATATTGGTGAATTGTGATTTTTTGATTGGTCAGTTGTTCAAGATTGGGATGCACTACATTTATACATTGCAAAACATCTTGACTGGATGAAGGTATGGATTGATAGATGTAAAGAATGTCATGGTGGTAGGTTATCATGGAAAGAACTGTCTGAATTGGTTAGAGAAGCTCATCATAATGGAAATTCCGATGTTATGTAGAGGGGAATAGATTTAGCATATTGTTTGAAATATGGAAAGGCAAACAAATTTACCCATTTTATTCAGTTATTTTATATTATAGTAATGTGACTGTAAGTGTGTTTTTTTCATATTATACTTTCCAAGTTATATATATTTGTTTATTATTAATTGACAATGCATCTTTTACATGTCTGGCATATTGCAGTTGAAACACCACAAGGCTATGTGGTGCAATGGTCATAAATTTCGCATCAAACAGTTGGATGAAACCAGAAAAACTTTTGATAGTGGGATAACTGCAATATTCCAGGTCACTAATGTTTCCTCTAGGAGTGACAGACGTCCTCGAGAATCTGAAAATAGATACTATGGGTTTTTGAATGATAAAATTGAGTGTGTCTTTAATTCATTCAAATTAGTTTTGTTTGATGTCAAATGGTATAGGTTATGAATGCATGAACATGATGAGGAAAGAACCATTATTCAACATGCCAACGAATTTCCGATGATTAAAACAATAGTATTTGAAAAAGAAAATGACCGCTAAATTTTTGCAAGTCAATGTGAACAAGTCTTTTACTCAAAGGTTCCAGGTAAGAGGTATTGGTCATTTGTTGTTAGATATGATCCAATAGGAAGGCCAATAAAGTATACTATAGATGAGGAAGATGATATTGAAGAAGAAGATGACGTAGAGCCAGAGCAGGAAAAATATGGGTCGAAGATGAAGAAGATAGAAAATATGAACCAGGTGTAGGAGACAATGCGCCAGTTCTTGATGATGATATTGATGAATATATACTCGAAAATGAAATTGATGATGATGACGATGATATCATCAATCCTTTCAACATTGTTTCTGAACCAGATGTTGATACAGATGTCGAGTTGGGTGATCAAGAAGAAGACATAGAAGAAGGATGATAAAAATGTTGTGTTGGTCGATGAGGTATGTAACTAGATATTTTAATTTGTATGAATTATTCTCTTTAAATAATATTTTATGTGGGTTAATTACATGTTTTTAAGTTTTATTTCATTTTTATTTTGGTAGTTTCTATGCATGATTGCTATGTTTCTTTTGTTTGTTTTTTATTTTATAGATTGGGTATTGGGGAATTGAGAGTGACGTGAGGGGGGGAGGGGCCATATGAGCTTCCACCTTCACATGGTCGGCCTTATTTAGTAGAGAATAAATTATTCTCGAAACCAAGAGAAGTTCATGCATTCATCTTTATACTCAAATATCACTCACATAACCACTCTATATACCATCTCATCTCGTCCTCGTTT
Source organism: Picea engelmannii (assembly GCA_009831015.1). NCBI lineage: Eukaryota > Viridiplantae > Streptophyta > Pinopsida > Pinales > Pinaceae > Picea > Picea engelmannii. The sequence continues at coordinate 1,425,439 of ML779906.1, read as the reverse complement.
CGTTTTAATTTTCTGATCGGTCGAATTTTAAAGGAAACAACTATTAAAAGACATTATACTAGGGCTAGAGTACATGATGGGAAACGATGACCTGTGAATGGGGCCAACGTTGAAATTTTTTCAAAATGTTTCTGTATGCACTAAAATTTGACATGGATACTTTGTTCACATTTGACATGAACCAAAATTTGACATCTATAGTCTGTTCCATGTCAAATTTCAAGATAGTTCCGACAAAAATTCTAAAGAAGGGAAGTTCCATGTCAAATTTCAAGATAGTTCCGACAACGATTCTATATAAGGGAATGACGAATGATGACAATGAGAGGTGCAACATGATGAACGCTGATGAAAATGTGGATGATCTCAAAGATTATGTGGGGACATCATACTTCCTTGAGTCTTGAAACCCTCCCATACCGTCAAGGCACGTGTCTAGTCTAACCATGTCAAATTTCGATGCATACATGCACATATTGAAGAAATTTCAACGTTGGCCCCATTCATTGCTCACTATGCAGGGTTGATGCATAACATTTGTGGTGGGTGAATTGGAAGTTCCATGACATTTCAAGAGAGTTCCAACAAAGATTCTATAGATGGAAACAATGAGACGCCCATTATGAATGTTGTTGCAAACATGGATGAACTCAAATATTTTGTGGGGACATTAGACATCCTTGAGTCTTGAAACCCTCGCATACCGAAAAGGCATGTGTCTAGTCTAACCATGTCAAATTTTGATGCATACATGCACAGTTTGAAGAAATTTCAACATTGGCCCCGTTCACTACTCACTATGCGGGGTTGGTGCAAGATGACATTTGTGATGGGTGTATTGGAAGTGCCATGACATTTCAAGAGAGTTCTGAAAAATATTTTATAGATGGCAATGAAGAATGGTGACAATGAGATATCCATTATATTGAATGTTGATGCAAACATGGATGATCTCAAATATTATGTGGGTACATCAAACATCCTTAAGTATCGAAACCCTCCCATACCTTCAAGGAAACTATCTAGTCTAACCATGTCAAATTTTGATGCATATGGGCATAGATTGAAAACATTTCAATGTTGGTCCCATTCACTACTCACTGTGCAGGGTCAGTGGAAGAAATTTGTGATGGGTGTATTTGAAGTTCCATGTCAAATTTCAAGATAGTTCTGACAACAATTCTATAGAAGGGAATGCCAAACATTGGCAATGAGACATGCATGATGAACATTGATGAAAATGTGGATGATCTCAAATATTATGTGGGGACATCATACATCCTTAAGTCTTGAAACCCTCCCATACTGTCAAGACATGTGTCTAGTCTAACCATGTCAAATTTTGACGCATACAAGAAGATATTGAAGAAATTCCAACGTTGTCCCCATTCACTTCTCATTATGTGGGGTCGGTGCATGACATTTGTGGTGGGTGAATTGGAAGTTCCATGACATTTCAAGAGAGTTCCAACAAATATTGTACATATGGAAACAACGAATGATGACAATGAGACATAAGACATCCTTGAGTCTTGAAACCCTCCCATACCGTCAAGGCATGTGTCTAGTCTAACCATGTTGAATTCCAATGCATACATGCAGATTTTGAAGAAATTTCAACGTTGGCCCCATTCACTGCTCACTATGCCAGGTCGATGCAAGATAACATTGGTGATGGGTGTATTGGAAGTGCCATGACATTTCAAGAGAGTTCTGACAAAGATTATATAGATGGAAATAACAAATGATGACAATGAGACATCCATTATATTGAATGTTGATGCAAACATGGACGATCTCAAATATTATGTGGGGACATCAAACATCCTTAAGTCTTGAAACCCTCCCATACCATAAAGGCAACTATCTAGTCTAACCATGTCAAATTTCAACACATACGAGAATAGATTGAAAAAAATTCAACGTTGGCCCCATTCGGTGGAAGAAATTTGTGATGGGTGTATTGGAAGTTCCATGTCAAATTTCAAGATAGTTCTGACAACGATTCTATAGAAGGGAATGACGAATGATGACAATGAGAGGTGCAACATGATGAGCGCTGATGCAAATTTGGACAATCTAAAAGATTGTTTGGGGACATCATACATCCTTGAGTATTGAAACCATCCCATATCATCAAGGCATGTGTCTAGTCTAACCATGTCAAATTTTGATGCATACATGCACATATTGAAGAAATTTCAACGTTGGCCCCATTCACTTCTCACTATGCGGGGTTGGTGCATGACATTTGTGGTGGGTGAATTGTAGCATCTGCGATATCAAATCGACTTGGTAATTCAATAATCAAACCCTCTTTAAGTATTATGCGTGGACATCAAACATCCTTAAGTAACATGATGGGTGTTATGAGATCCTTAAGTATTATGCAGGTTCGATGGAAGAAATTTGTGATGGGTGTATTGGAAGTTCCATGTCAAATTTCAAGATAGTTCCGACAATGATTCTATAGAAGGGGATGATGAATGATGACAATGTGAGGTGCAACATGATGAATGTTGATGAAAATGTGGACGATCTCAAATATTATGTGGGGACATCATACATCCTTGAGTCTTGAAACCCTTCCATACCGTCAAGGCATCTGTCTAGTCTAACCATGTCAAATTTCATTGCATATAGGAACATATTGAAGAAATTTCAACGTTGGCCCCATTCATTCTCACTATGTGGGGTCGGTGCATGACACTTGTGGTGGGTGAATTGAATCTTTTGAGACATCAAATCGACTTCGTAATTCAATAATCAAACCCTCCTTAAGTATTATGCGGGGACATCAAACATCCTTAAGTATCGAAACCCTCCCATACCTTCAAGGAAACTATTTATTCTAACCATGTCAAATTTTGACGCATACGGGAACAAATTGAAAAAAATTCAACATTGGCCCCATTCACTGCTCACTATGCGGGTTTGGTGGAAGAAATTTGTGATGGGTGTATTGGAAGCTCCATGTAAAATTTCAAGATAGTTTCGACAATGATTCTATAGAAGGGAATGATGAATGATGACAATGAGAGGTGCATGTTGAACATTGATGTAAATGTGGATGATCTCAAATATTATGTGGGGACATCATACATCCTTGAGTCTTGAAACCCTCACATACCGTCAAGGTTCCCATCTTGCAAAATCACCTTGCGTTGCGTTTGGGCGCCCAACCTTGCCCGGGTCATCTTGAAAAATTTAAGTCGAAGCCAAAATTTCTCCTTATCTGGCATCTGGCTCGTCTTCTTGCCCAGTGCTCCCTTGTGTGGCCCTTTTCGTGCATTTCATGTGGGTGGGCGCACCTCTTTCCAACTCTCCTTGTGTTGTGTTTGGGCACTCTGCTTCGTTTTTGTTACATTTCCTCTTGTGGGCGCCCCTCTTACCAACTCGCCTTGCCTTGCCTTTGGGCACCCTACCTTTTTTTCATTACGATTCCTCATGTGGGCACCCCTCTTGCAAACTCACCTTGCATTGTGTTTGGGCGCCCAAATTTTCCTAGGCCGTCTTGAAAAATTTAAGTCGAAGCCATTCGCAGGTCACTAGACATGGGAAACAATGACACAAATTAGTGCACAAATTGGTTGACACAAGTTTTAAGTTTGCATCAACCTTTCTTCATTTTTCTTTCAGGTTCTACATTGTATATTATTATATACATTAATGTATATCTTTCATAGTTGTGATGAAAAATCCCTCTTTTTTAGTTCATTGTTTAATCAATACAATAAAAATATGTCCTTGTAGTACTAGATGTGAAAACGTGTGTACTGTCGAACAAATTTTAAAAGGAACAACGAAAAGACATTCTATTAGGAGTACTAGACATGGGCAACAATGACCTATGAATGGGGTCAATGTTGAAATTTTTTCAAACTGTTTATGTATGCACTAAAATTTGACATGGATAGACTATTCACATGCCTTAATGATATGGTATGGTTTCTGGACTCAAATTCAACTCACAGTACACCCACTTGTTTTAGTAGATGAATTAAGGCATTACCTTAAGACACCTTTCACAACCTTGTAGGGGACTTATGCTTATGTTTGAATGTCTTTTGAGTTGATGAATTGGTGCAACATTTCAAAGGGCCATGGATCATTCCTACCATGATTTTATTGGTAAGACGATGGTCGATTATCAATATGATCTCACTATCTATTTCAAGGTTAGGGAACAACATGTGTTCCATATTAAAGAATTTTATCGTGTAGAATGTATGGAGTATTTATAAACCCCCCCAAATTGTTGTTTTCTATGGAATATTTATAAACCCCTAACTCTTATAACATCTAATACTTAATTAATCTCTAAATTCTATAACTACTAACCATATAATCACTAACTCTTACAACCACTATCATCCATAACCCCTAATATAACTCCAATAATGTCTAACTCTTTATAGAACCTACTTCCTAACATTAATGTAACCTTTAACACCTAACTATTATATGTACTCAATCACAACTAACCTCTATAAACCCTAATATAATCCATCACTTGTATAACCTTTATACCCTTATAATTCATAACCATTATCCTCTATAACTTAACCCCTATAATCCCTTACCTCCAACATGCATAAGTGTTAATTCTTAACTCATATAACACACTCATAGGCTTGAAAACAACCCATACAATGGACTCATGTGTTGTCTCGAGCACCAATCAAGTCTAGAAAGTTTTAGATGGGGAGACCCCACTTGGTCAATTCTAGAAATTTTTCTAAGTTATATGACCAAATGTTTATAGAACCTGTTATCGCACAGTTTGTACTTAGATGTAAAGGAAAGGTAGATGAAGACAAAATGACTTAACGAGAGACTATCCTATCATTGTCACCTCAATAGGATGTCTCTTTCGATCTAGGGTGGTAGGCCCACGGGAGACGTCTTCGGTGACCTGGGTTTTTGAGAAGGAAAAGGATCAAGGCCAAATAAAAGTTTCCCTCTCACAAGTCACCACCGATCAGAAAGTCCAACTAAACAACCAATAAAGATAATAACAACCAGAAATGTACCTGCCCAGAACAAAGCAACATGAAACTATATTTGCAAGGTCACTTGTTGGTTAGTACTTCATATAATCAGAGACTTTCTCAAATAAAGAAATTGACTAATATAGTGATGAAGCAATCAAGGATGTATAGTAGAAATAATCACAATATGTTACTTCAATAAATGCTTTAAAGAAGCTTCAAAATGAACAAGAATGACTTATCATCAATGTCACAATAGCAACATTCATTAGAAGCAAAGAATACTATGCATTAGCCAATCTTTAAATTGCTTAAAGAAGCATAAAATGTTGTAGAGTATGACTATAACTCAGATGGATAATAGCAACAATGAGGTTAGTAGGTAAATCTAAGCTAGGGCTAGAAGGTATTAGTAGTTTTTCAAAGGTTTTGGATGTTTGTAAGTTGTGATCAAAGCACTCAAGCAAGAAGTCTAAGACCAGTGCATTCATAGGGAAAATGGAGTCAAAAATAGTGGCAAGAATTGAAGGAACAATATGATAATAGTAGGGCCAAAGATAAGAGGAATTTGATGAAGTGTTGGTAAGCCAAGACTTCAACCATCAAACCCTAGGGTAAAACAACTACTAAGGTGTAGGTAACCCTAGGCCTTAGTAGGTTTTCTTCCCTCTTTATCTCAATGACAAAGTAAAAACGACTAGGATGAAGAACAAGAGATAGGGTGTTGCAATGGCAAGTCCCTAACAATGAATTCAACAGAAAAAACATCTCCTTGGCATAATCTAGTAGGTAGAAAGCAATTAAAACAAGGACACCAGCATGTGTTTATTTCCTAGGGTTTATTCCAACAATTTCATTAACAAAATGCAAGTGAAAATACTATAACCATTCAAGTAAGAGAAGGATTGCATAAATTCACTTACATTCACCAAGTATTCATCAAGACAAACCCTAGCTATAAGCCATCCACTAAGAAAAATGCCAAAGATAACCAAAATAAGCCTCCTTCAACAAGTGCGCACTAGTAATTTCAGCCAAAAACCCTAGAAGGGCGCAAATTTCAGACCTCACACACGTGTGAGTGAAAGATCATGAGAAAAAGAGAGTTTTAGCTCTCTATTTATACAATAGCAATGACATTAATTTTTCTTTTAGGTCACAAAAGGCTGACATGGCAAAAAATACATCAAAATACTGTCTTACATTAAATGTCATAATTAAAACCCTAATTAGGCATAAAAGGTGACATCATGCCCTTTTAGGGTGACGTTAGGCCCCTTTATGGCAACGTTGGCCTCCTGGAGAAAAACGTCAGGCCTCCTTGGGCCTCAAGAACTTGCCACACATGCCACTTGGCACATAAATTCCTCCCAAAACCTCTATAATGTTGGATGATGTCATAAGCTGTCCTAGGTGATGTCATGGGCCTTCCAAGTCCAACGTCCTGGTAGAAAGGGCACAACCCCCCTGGGTACAAGTCTTCTAAACTGCCTTTGGTGGAACGTCCTCCTCTTCTCTGGTGCATACCCTCTAATCTTTCTATGCCCCTTGCTGGGGTCTCAACATCCATATGATGGGATTTCATCCCCATGGGGTTTGAACTAATCATCTCCCTATGTGTACCTTTCCATAAGGGTACTTGTCCATCGGGTATGTCCCTACACATCAATAGATACGCCCTCCATGGGCTCATAATTCATAGGGATATAGCAATGTCAATCACATCTAATCATCAATTTTATTAAACATGTTCATAAAACCCCTTTTACCGGGACAAGTGCTCAAAGATATTATACTAATCTACAAGCCAAGTTTCAAGGAAACACCAGGGCATCCTATTGGGATAATGCTCATTGGATGTGGGGTGTTTCTAGGAGAGACCAAGTCTAATCCATGTGAGTGGGTGAAGTGGATAAGGGATGTCTGGGAAAGGGGTGCAATGATAGCAGGGAAATGCATGGCTTACCTATGGGTGCCTCTGTAGAGGGTGAGTTGCACCTGTCATGGATGCAAATGTTTCCAAGCCCATTCATGCCTTTTGCATTTATTTTATTTATTTTTCTTCAAGAAGCTATCTAGGGGAGACTGCCCTAGCATGGTGACCAATGGTGGAAATGTTGCCCACAAGCATTTCATGGAAATGAGAAGGTTGGCTCGTGATGAGACCCCCTTTCTCTTGGCTATGCCACCAAGAGCCACTACCCTAGTGTGGTGACTAGCTACTAGTAGTGTCATACCACTAGATTCCCATGGATCTAATAGCTTGGCTCATGATGAGACCCCCTATCCTCTAACTAGGTCTTGTTTTATCATTTTTATGGGTCCCTATGTTTTTTGCTGAGAATATTTTTACTGCTTTCTCGGGGATCCCTAGGCGACACATCTCAAGGTTCCATTCTTTGGCTTCTATCTTTTGCCAACTACTTTTATCCTCTGGGCCTTTAGCCCCTTCTTCCCACAAGGTAAGGTACAACCCTTAAATATTTGACCAACCCAATGCTTGGACCAGTGTAATGGGATGAATGAGTGGGAGAAAGGTGGAAAGTGGTAAGTATGGTGGGAGTGGACGATGGCTTCTCATGAATCCCCCCAGTGGAAACTAAAAACCTATGGGCACAAGCTTACTAGGGCATCATGTCATTCCCCCAAGATATGGTCAATTCGATAGGTATAATACCCAAGCACCTGTTAGAAACAAAAAGAATTGAATGCACATATTCAAAGGTTTTGAGGATCAGAGTGACACATACCATGATACTCAGAATCATTACCTCATGGATAAAGATCCATTTCTGCTACAGGACTAGGCCGAGGTGATGGATGTTGTTGTTGTTGACAAAGTGGAGGTGTTGAAGAAAGAAAAATATGGGCCCCACAGGGCCATGCTCAAGTCGATCTGGTCTCGGTACTCCATGTCTAGGACCTGTGGGCCTCGAGACATAATCTCCTTAGTCATCCCTAAACTGGGGGATAACATCTGACTCCAACTCGAGGACATGTGCTCACCATAGAGCGCATGAGAAACTTAACATCTCCTGGCATAACCTGTAACCTGCTTGATCTCAACATAAAGCTGATAGTAATCATTTGGGGTGGTGATATCACCCCCAACTCATATATATAAAACGAAAGCAAGCATATATATAGATGTGAAAACAAACTATTCTAGCATGAAATGCAAATGGTATATACAATGAATGAAAATGCCTACCTACTTACCTTCACTTACCTGTGAAGTCAAGTTCCCCCGCCTTGGTGGGGTTTGAGGAGGTTCCCGCTGACTGGTAATGGATGCCTTCTTCCTTCCAATGTACATAAGTAGTAATAATCAACAACTATTTTTCTTCCAAATTTGAAAGGCCCGAGTTGAAATTGAGTGCTTCCTTTGACATTAGTAGGCTCTCCTTTCTTGACATCCCACATCCATATTGTGTCCCCCTCTAAGTACTTCGTGGTTCTAAATTAGGTTATTTCTTGAACAACCCTGGTGTATTGTGAAGATGGAGGGGGGTGGGATTTTATAGTGAAGACTTCTTGCTGGGATGGCCGAATAAATATATCACTTTCCCCTTTCTTTAAAATTTTCACAGTCTCAACTTCCTTGACTTTATACTTGTTTAATAGTTGCTGGTAATATTCTCTCTTGGGCCATTGTATCTAATAAAAGTCTTCCTCTATTGCAAAGGGAATATCATGAGGAGAAAATTCAGGGAGACTTTCCATGATTTGTTCATGTGCTTTGTTATCTTTTATGGGGTCACTAGTTTCCTGCACATGGGTCCTAGTCATTGGCACATTCGGGAGATGGCCTATTGTTCCATTGTTCAAAGGTATATTTATGTAAGTGAGGTCCATATCAAGGGTAGATCCTAGCATTGAAGCAAATTTCCAAGACAATAACATCCCCCACACATCTGGGACGTCTACCACCAATATGTCAATGTGGATTACTCTTTCAGGGTATCTTTCAAGGCATACTTCCACACTTTCAATTACCCCATGTGTGGGTATCGCTAGACTCAAAGCCACACACATTTATGTAAGGTCTTGCGACTTTTAGGCCCAATTGCTTCATGACCTTGAGAGACATCATGTTAGCACTGACCCTTGAATCCAACATGCAATTGTTGAGGCTCTTGTTATTCATTATCAAGGTCATGAAGAAAGGTGGGTGTTCATCATATTGGACCCTAAAGTGATCAGCTTGTAACATGATATGGGGGTCCATCGGTCCATCTAATCCTTTGAAGAAATTATCAAATCTTTCCTTAATAGATGGTACCTTGACAAATTCTCTTAAGGGGATAGTCACGTGCATCTTGGATAACGCCCCTTCGAAGTCAAATTTTAGGTCCAGTTTTTCAGTTTTGGGAGGGTTTCTAGGAAGGATAATGTCCAAAGGTGGAGGCCTTGTTTGGGATACTGTAGAATTGGTAGAGATAGGTTGGTTTAGCTTCTTTCGCCTATACACCTGAAATTCTTGTTTCCTCAACTTCTCCTTTGATTCCTGGTATAATTTGTTTATTACTTCCATTATATCCTTCCTTGTTGCTTCTTTTATGCCCTCCTGATGTTCCTCAGGAGTGATATTGAGGCAAATCTAGGAGCCTTCTATAACATGGACCACATTGTTTACTTGGTCATGGCCTCCAATGTTGTAGGGACATTTATGTTCCTAGTGTGCTTCACTACACTGCAAACACCAAGGATTTTCATCCATGATGTATGTAGGAGAGAAAGTGTTAGGAACCTCTTGATCATTCTTTGGTCTATAAACTTGGTTCCCTTTTTTAAATTGGCCTTTATATGGGACCCTAGGTGCTTGATGTTGGGATCTTTCTAGGATGGAAATCCTATTCATCATTTGTTCTTGGTTTTTCATCATTCCATCCATGGTCATTTGCAACTTTGCCAAGCTGGCATAAATATCTAAAGAAGGCTCAGCGTCATGGACTATCTTGGGCTTAGTGTCCATTTTGGCCCTTGGGTTTAAGAGAGGCTCAATTTTGGATGAGTGGAGGTTGTCCTCAATATTCATGGCTAACTCTTGGGCTTATTGGATTGTTTGGGGGTTCTTATCCCTGAGGAGGTACCCTAGTTGACCAATAAAATCTTGGGTGTAAATGTAAACAAGGAAATTATTTGTTGGGTGATGACTCACATGTATCTTTTGCAACAGGGTTTCAAACCTAGTGTGAAATTCTCTAATGGTTTCATTCTCTTGTTTCCAAAGGGTATTCAGTCTAGTTAGTAGCATGTTGGGGTCTTCTTTGATACTCCATCATTTGAGAAAGGCCTCTTCCAATTTATCCATGGTTTTAATACTTCCATCGGTAAGACTATGGTACCAATGTCTTGAAGCATCAAGGAGGGTAGACGAGAACAATTTCATGACTAAATATTCAGCATCATTAGCAACAGAGTGAAGCTGAAAAAATTCCCAAAAGTTGCTCATATGTTCTTCGGCACTGATTGCATCAGTACCGGTGAACTTAGGAAGCCACTTCTCATACTTGGGTGGCATTTTCCTAGGGTAGCATGGTATGGTCGTCATGTATAGCGGTTTGAAAATATTGGATGACCATTGTCTTTGGTTATTGGTTTGGTTTGGATTATTGGTCTGAGTCCCTATGCTAGACATTGTGTTTAAAGGAAAACTTCCTCTGAAGAGTGATTTTACTACATGAGAGCTTTGGGGAGGCTTTCTTATAAAGGATTGAGGAGGGTTATTGTACCTCCTTGTGGATTGTGGAGTTGCCAGATAATTTTCTTAAAATTATCAAAGAGATAAGGGAGTTAGCCTTAGTGGAGTCGTCAGGTAAGCTTGTAAGATAAATATTATTGAGGAAAGGATTACCGAAAAAGTGTCATCTTTTGAGAAGAACCGACTCAGTGTTCCCTGGCAGCGGCGCCAAAATTTTATCGCACAGTTTGTACTTAGATGTAAAGGAAAGGTAGATGAAGACAAACTGACGTAACAAGAGACTATCCTATCATTGTCACCTCAATAGGAGGTATCTTTCTATATAGGGTGGTAGGCCCAGGGGAGACGTCCCCAGTGACCTGGGATTTTGAGAAGGCAAAGGATCAAGGCCAAGTAAAAGTTTCCCTCTCAAAAGTCACCACCAATCAGAAAGTCCGTCTAAACAACCAATAAAAATAATAACAACCAGAAATGTACCTGCCCGAAACAAAGCAACATGAAACTATATTTGCAAGGTCACTCCCTGGTTAGTACTTCATATAATCAGAGACTTTCTCAAATAAAGAATTTGACTAATATATTGATGAATAAATCAAGGATGTATAGTAGCAATAATCACAATATGTTACTTCAATAGATGCTTTAAAGAAGCTTCAAAATGAACAAGAATGACTTATCATCAATGTCACAACACCAACATTCATTAGAAGCAAAGACTATTATGCATTAGCCAATCTTTAAATTGCTTAAAGAAGCATAAAATGTTGCAGAGTATGACTATAAATTAGATGGATAATAGCAACAATGAGGTTAGTAGGTCAATATAAGCTAGGGTTATAAGGTATTAGTAGTTGTTCAAAGGGTTTGGATGTTTGTAAGTTGTGATCAAATAACTCAAGCAAGAAGTCTAAGACCTATGCATTCATAGGGAAAATGGAGTCAAAAATAGTGGCAAGAATTGAAGGAACAATATGATAATAGTAGGGCCAAAGACAAAAAGAATTTGATGGATGAAGTGTTGGTAAGCCAAGGCTTCAACCATCAAACCCTAGGGGAAAATGGCTACTAAGGTGTAGGTAACCCTAGGCCTTAGTAGGTTTTCTTCCCTCTTTAGCTCAATGCCAAAGTAAAAATGGCTAGGATGAAGAATAAGAGATAGGGTGTTGAAATGGCAAGGCCCTAGCAATGACTTTATAGAAAAAATGGCTACTTGGCATAATCTAGTAGGTAGAAAGCAATTAAAATAAGGACACCAACATGTGCTTATTTCCTAGGGTTTATTCTAGCAATTTCATTAACAAAATGCATGTAAAAATACTATAACCATTCAAGTAAGAGAAGGATTGGATAAATTCACTTACATTCACCAAGTATTCATCAAGCCAAACCCTAGTTATAAACCATCCACCAAGAAAAATGCCAAAGATAACCAAAATAAGCCTCCTTCATCAAGTGTGCACTAGTAATTTCAGCCAAAAACCCTAGAAGGGCGCAAATTTCATACCTCACACAAGTGTGAGTGAAAGATCATGAGAAAAAGAGAGTTTTAGCTCTATATTTATACAATAGCAATGACCTTAATTTTACTTTTAGGTCACAAAAGGCCGACATGGCCAAAAATACATCAAAATATTGTCTTACATTAAATGTCATAATTCAAACCCTAATCAAGCATAAAAGGTGACATAGTTCCATTTTACGGTGACGTTAGGCCCCTTTAGGGAAACATTGGCCTCCTGAAGAAAATGTCAGGCCTCCTTGGGCCTCCGAAACTTGCCACACGTGCCACTTGGCACATAAATGCCTCCCAAAACCTCTATATTGTTGGATGATGTCATAAGGTGTCCTGGGTGACGTCATGGGCCTTCCAAGGCCAACGTACCGGTGGAAAGGGAACAAACCCCCTAGGTACAAGTATTCTTATAAGATGCCTATGGTTGAACGTCCTCTTCTTCTCTGGTGCTTACCCTATAATCTGTCTCCGCCCCCTGTTGGGGTCTCAGAGTCCATCTGATGGGCTTTCAACCCCATGGAGGTTTGACCTAATCATCTCCCCATGTGTACCTATCCATAAGGGTACATGTCCATCGTGTATGGCCCTACACATCAACAGATACACCCTCCATGGGCTCATAAGTCACATGGATCATAGAAATGTCAATCACATATAATCATCAAGTTTATTAAACATGTGCATAAAACCCATTTTACCGGTACAAGTGCTCAAAGATATTATACTAATCTAAAAGCCAAGTTTGGAGGAAACTCCAGGGCGTCCTATTGGGATAATGCTCACTGCATGTGGGGTGCTTTTGTGAGAGATCAAGTCTAAGCCATGTGAGTGGGTGAAGTGGATAAGGGATGTATGGGCAAGGGGTGTAGTGATAGTAGGGAAATGCATGGCTTACATGTGGGTGCCTCTGTAGAGGGTGAGATGCACCTATCATGGATGCAAATGTTTCCAAGCCCATTCATGCCTTTTGTCTTTATTTTATTAATTTTTATTCAAGAAGCTAGCTAGGGGACACTTCCTTGGCGTGGTGACTAGTGGTGGCAATGTTACCCACAAGCATTTCACGGAAATGAGAAGGTTGGATCGTGATGAGACCCCCTTTATCTTGTCCATGCCACCAAGAGACACTACCCTGGCGTGGTGACTAGATGATAGTAGTGTCATATCTCTAGATGCCCATGGACCTAATAGGTTGGCTCGTGATGAGACCCCCTATCCTCTAACTAGGTCTTGTTTTATCATTTTTATGGGTCCCTCTGTTTCTTGTTGAGAATCTTTTTACTGCTTTCTCGAGGATCCTTGGTCGAAGCATCTCAAGGTTCCATTCATTGGCTTCTATCTTTTTCCAGCTACTTTTACCCTCTTGAACTTTTGCCCCTTCTTCCCACAAGGTAAGGTGCAACCCTTAAATATTTGGCCAACCCAATGCCCAGACCAGTGTAATGGGATGAATGAGCAGAATAAAGGTGGAAAGTGGTAAGTATGGTGGGAGAGGATGATGGATTCTCATGAATCCCACCAGTGGAAACTAAAAACCTATGGGCATAAGCTTACTAGGGAATCCTTTCATTCCCCCCAGATATGGTCAAGTGGATAGGTATAATATCCAAGCACCCGTTAGAAAAAAAAATAATTGAATGCGCATATTCAAAGGTTTTGAGGATCAGAGTGACACATACCATGATACCCAGAATCATTACCTCATGGAGCAAGATCCATTTCTGCTACAGGACCAGGCTGAGGTGATGGATGTTGTTATTGTTGACAAAGTGGAGGCATTGAAGAAAGAAAAAGATGGGCCCTCCAAGGCCATGCTCAAGTCGATCTGGCCCTCGGTACTCCATGTCTAGGACCTGTGGGCCTTGAGACATAATCTCCTTAGTTATCCCTAAATTGGGGGATAACATAACCTATTGGGTTGTACAAAGGGGTCAAATCAAGATTTATGGGAATATCAAACATTACGAACTTTGATATCATGAACCTAGTTGAAGAAAGTATGGTGTATGAAGACCTTGTGGGAAGACCTTGGGGAAGAAAAATGAAAGAAACAATCTCTATAGAGAAATATAGGATAAAGTTCAAAGGAAATGGAAGAATAATTATCATACCTCTATACCTTGAGGAAGGTAAACCTTGGTCAAAATAGTGGGAAGAATAATATGGAATTAAGTAGTTGTATCAGGCCCTAAATGAAAATGATGAGCATATTAAACCTAATCTCATAGGAGAGGTGCATTAAGGGTCCTTGATATCTATGGGTTATAATTTGAACACTGAGCTCTATGAATAGTGGATGGAAATCTATGACTCTAGAGAGAGGGTATATTGGACTATTGAGGTTATCCCCAAGGATAATGTCAAATATTTCTTATCAATAAGGGAAATACCACTTGTTTTTTAGAACAATATTAGATAATACGCTCATCTAATTGTACACTGTGATGAGATGTTATGGCCACATATGTTCCCAAATACAATATTAGAAGATATAACATATAAATGGTACAAGGTATATGAGGAAAAAGGTGAGACATGGAAATGGAAAACATTGAAAGGAGTTTTTATAAAATACTTCTCCTTTTTCCATAGTAGGTGACGACTTAGTATTGATGTCTATGCTTGATGATTTATTAGGCTATAATCAAGTTTTGGTAGATGAATTAAGGGATTACCTTAAGACACCTAACACCTAACTATTATAACTCAATCAAACCTAACCTCTATAAACCCTAATATAACCCATAACTTGTATAACCTTTATACCCTTATAATTCATAACCACTATCCTCTATAACTTAACCTTGTAACCCCTTACCTCCAACATGCACCAATGTTAATTCTTAACTCATATAACACACTCATAGGCTTGCAAACAACCCATACAATGGACTCATGTGTTGGCTTGAGCACTAGTCATTAATCAAGGCTCTTGAGCTCAAGAATATTCAACAAAATCTTGAGGCACAACTTGTTTTCCTTCCTCGACCATGATCAAGATCCTATGATATATATAACTCAGTGCAAAAAACCTCCTAATGGAGTCCATATATTCAAACTCTGATGCTAAAAACCCCTTAGATGATAGGGCTTGTGTTATGGTAATTTGCAAATGTTGTTCATGGTGATTGATCCTAAGAAGTGATGTTTAGGAAATAAGGTCCAAGTTTTTCCTCCCGGCCTAACCGTGGAATTTGAGATCAATAAGGCTCATGAGTTAAGGATGAATACCCTTCTATCCCCCTTAACCTGCATGTTAATCCCTCAAGACCCATTTCTATTGTACTTGTATCCCTCAAATAGTCCAAAAAATAACCTACAAGGGTCCTTTGAGGTGAATGATATGTTACATAGGTCATGAACCAACTAAGACCCATCCATGATGGAGAAGACCTCAAAATGTCACCCATATTTGAATTGGATGCCAAAGACTCCCTAGAGAGGACTCGTGTCATGTTTTTTAGGTGTTTTCGATGGTGGTTGAGATTGAGAAGGTTTATTTATGGCTTTAGGCCATTGTTTTTCAACTTTCCATGTTTATGCCTCTACACCCATTTTCAATGTACAAAACTTAATCATGATACCTATATCCCTCTTAAAGGCCAAAGTTCTGTTATGTTGGTTTGAGGACTTTTTCAAGGCTCGTGAGCTTCAAAATATTCAACAATATTATACAACACTTGTTTTCATTCTTTGATGATAACTAAGGTCTTGTGACCCATCCATGGTCTTGTGTGGTGACCTGAGGACTTGTTCACGGTGCTTGAGATAGATATGATATGTTTGGGGCTTGAGTTGTTGTTTCCCTCCCTTGACCATGGTTAAGGGATTGAGGTTTGTTTCCCTACCACAACCATGGTCAAGGCCCCGAGACCCATATGTAGTATGAAAAACATATAAATGGCACTCATTTCAAAATCTTAGTCCAAAGACATTGAATTGAGAGCTCATGTCATGGTTTCTAGGTGTTTTTCACAGCACGTGATCTTGAGAAGGTTCAATTATGTCTTAAGTCATGTACTCTCCCCTTAACCATTTTTAGGTATTAAGACCCATTTCTAGGGAAAAAAATCTACTCATGGCACTTGTATCCTACTTGGAGGCCTTCAAGGAAGCCTTACAAATGAGTGATGTATTGGTTTGAGGACTTATTCAAGGCTCTCAATCCTAAAAATATTCAACAATATCCTAAGGTACTTGTTTTTCTTCCTCAACCATGGTTAAGGCCTCTCTACCCATCCTTACTACAAAAAACCTCCTAATGGTGTATTTAAGGACCCCATAGAGAGGGATTTTGTTGTGGTTTCTAGGTGTTTTTATTACTCAATGTAGTTAAAACATTAGCAATACCAAAAGTCATGAGTATTAACCACCAATGTTTCTCACTAAATTATTTTAGTCAACACAAGCAAGCAAGCAACCACCCTTTTCCTAGGAGGCCACCATGAGTTGGGGGAATCTATTTTGCAAATTTTCCTAGGACCTTGAAAATTTTCCTAGGAGGCCTCCAAGTCATAGATACACAAATGGAATCCTTGAATTGTCGAATGCCCTTAAGTGTTGCGACATTCCATGATAAATTATTGAGATTGGAGATTTGATGAAATGGTTGAACGTTGTGAGAGAAATGTTGAATGACTTTTCTATAGAAATTCATGCCACCAAGGATTAATAAACTCTTTATATATGTAGTATTAGAGGGATTGGGCCAACCTTGAAGGACATTGACCTTGGCTAGATATTCATTCACACTAGCATTAGCAATACCAAAAGTCATGAGTACTAACCACCAATATTTCTCACTAAATTCTTGTAGTCAACACAAGCAACCAACCACTACACTATTTTTTTATCTTTGAAGGAATATAGAAACTCCATACCATGCTATGGAAACCACCCTTTTCCTAGGAGGTCGCCATGAGTTGGGGTAATCTATTTTGCAAATTTTCATAGGAATTGCACCTAGCCCCATTATTCTATAGGCTTGGGGTAATAATATATGTATGTATGTATATATATATATATATATAAACATTATTAAAAAATAAAATAAAAATAAAAATAAAAACACCATTCAAAACTCATAACACTAAATCCTCCTGCCCATTCCATTCACAACAATAACCCCAAACCTCACACCCATTCCATTCACGACAAAAACCATAGGGAGCAGCCAAACCCTGCGCAGGAGTGGAGATCGAGATCCGAGACTGAGGGCATTGAGATTGAGGTAATTGAGACATAGAGAGAAGCCAAACACCGCGCAAGAGTGGAGACCGAGATCTGAGACTAAGGGCATTGAGACTGAGGGAATCCAAGATTGAGGGCATTGAGACTGAGGGCATCCGAGACTGAGGGCATAGAGACTGTCGAGGGTCATCCGAGACTGAGGAAAAGTACGCGTGATACCATCGAGGGTTATTCCAGACTAAGACCGAGACCGAGACTTGCATGTGAGACCATCAAGGGCCATCTGAGACTGAAAGAAAGGAGGGAAATAATGGTATGTGCTTTCAGATACTCTAACCTTGCTTGAAATGGATATGTGGTTGGACTTCTAATGTTAACAACAATACATGTTGGAGGTTCCAAATTAGTATCACTATTCTTACATGTATTCATGATCATGGTTTTCTTTCACATTATGCAATTTTTATTTGACTTAATGGATGTTTGATGATGACCACACCACATTCCATATGTGGGTTTCTTGAAACTAGTATTTTGATAAACTTATGTTTATTGTTTTTTCTTCCAATGGAACTTGCAAGATTGGAATTAGATGTCCTTTTAAAAAAGTGATTGAAGAAATTTTGGGGTACTCCCTTGTTGAGTTTGTTAGAATATAGAAGATTGTGTGCTCGTTTTACCATTGATGATACCCTCGTCACCCAACCATACGTCGAAGACACCCTCCGAGCACCTTAACCTTGACTGAGAATTACTCCAGAAGAAAACCCTAGGCTAGATAGCCAAACCAGGTGTTCCTCCAAGGATAGCGCACCAACAATAGCTGATCAGATAGTCCAAACCCTAGCCAAGAGATAGTCCAAGCCAATACTGAAACTGGTTGTTTTAGTAGCTGCACCTGCAACTCTCCTCCACACGTGCACTCCAGTTGCTCTCTGCAATTCTGAGATGTTCAAATGAGAACTAGCGCCCTGTATTTATAGTGGTTCTGCCAGATTTATTGGGGCCGACTTATCCTTCTGGATATGTGTCTGTTCAGTATATTATTATTATTTCTAGCCGACTTCTTCTCTTGGAGGCTAATAGCCTAATATAAATTATCTTCTTGAGCTGACAAGACTTCTATGGTTATTAGCCAACTCATTAGGGTTTTCTCTTACTTTCTGGAGTCTTCTATTCTTGTCAGGTTTACACATGGAGGTAAATACCTCCCGTAGCTACCATAATATTAACAGGTTCCACTATATCTCATGAACTTCCCTTCCAAATTCATTGCCATAAGAATCACTCAACTTTTTCATAGTTAGGAATTCCATTTCTTCCATAAGGTACTAGTGCAATAATGCATTGATTTTGAGAACCCTCAAGCATGTAGGGATTTTATCATTCACCTTAATCAATGTTTGGTGGTACTTTTCAATGAAGTTTAGAATAAACTAGACTTTCTTTAAGTACAATCTTTGTCATTGTATGTATGCATCATCAAGGTGTCCCATGGGATAGAAGTTATATGTCAAGGTTATCTTAAATTCTTCCCTCATGGTGATGGACCACTGTGCTTATTCTATCCTATGGGTAGACTATCACCACCATAAGATTTCATTTTCAAAAAATTTGAGAGATACAACAACATGAACTTATTAAAACTATTGAAATCAATGAAGATCCTTGCAGAGGATATCACCAGTCAATTGAATCTAATGAAATTTCCTCTTAAGTGGATGCTAATCATACACTACCAAATTCTCAATATACTCCAAATTCAATTAAAAAAATAAAAATCTAAATGCAACAAACCAAGCCTTAGTAGATCGTGTTCTTTTTTATTTGTAGAATGATATTATTCCTAGAGATATTCTAGAAGATGCCAATATACTAGGATAGCTTCTATAACATAATTGATGAGAACTAGTTGAACACCTTTTGATATCCACCCGATTTCCCCAGAGATATACTATTTTTTAAATCCTTGATCTTTATGACATCATCAATCTTGGGTAGCGGGTACCAATCTTTCCAAGAAACATGCCCTATCTAGGAGTCTTCCATGAAAATATGCAACTTATGCAACAAGACTTTGATGATATTCTAAATTTATATTGAGATTACTAAGGAACACAATGTCACAATTTATGGAAGAGTAAGTCATTGGAATTTATGAAGACAGAGGTCTAAACAAGTCCACACATACCCACTACATTTCCTAAATAAGAATGCACACATTTATGAGTTGTGAGCTAAATAATATCACAAAACTTCATTTTTGGGGGGATTGGTTAATTTCATTTAGACCAAGGTGCAACAACATGTTTTTGAAGAAGTGAAGATGTTGAAGCTATGCACTACACCTATGCTTACACTACTATATGTTTCTCATCCTTTTGATATAGAATATGATGCATATGACTATGGGATATGTATTTTTCTGACACAACAATGCCATTCCATTGTGTTTTACTTAGAGACATTCAATGACGCAATCCACAACTTTTGAAGTTATGATAGAGATATGTGCACCATTGCTTAAGTAGTTCACTAGTGGAGACACTATGTATAGGGAAAATAAATTGTTATTTAATGTAACCATGAGGCACTACATACCTAGAGCAAAATTGAGAACACACCACATATGAAAAGGAATTTCTTATAGCAATTCCAATTGGTTATCAAACATTTACATTGAAGAGATAAAAATGTAGACTATTATTCGAGTCGACCACCAATAGCATTTGTAGTGGTTCTTAACACAAAAAGGTGTGATATAGAACACTAGAAAGAGTTCTACAAAACACACATAAATTTTGTGAAAGTTTATGCAACCATTCAATAAGGATGTCACACTACCTACAAAAGACTTATTATTAATTTGGTTGATTTTCATATGAATAAAGATCTTTTGTATTGACTTGATAGGATGTGCTCACTTGCAAGTGAACCTAGGGATTTGTTGATTTGGTAATCTCATTTCTTGAAGTTGGTTGGGAATTTTGTCACATCAAATATAGTTGCAACTCTACAACAACATTTTTATTCGCCATGTATGAGGCATGATGTTGAGCACCACCTCAATGTTTTTGTTGCATGTTCGATTGCTAAATTGAAAAATCACCATTTAGGTATGATGATACTTAGAACACATCACCAAAAGAATTCATCCTCCCTTGAAATTCAACCTTCTTTACTTCAGATTTCCTATGAAATTCGACTTATATCTCATTGTTCATTAACAAACTTGTGTGTGTTGAAAAATGAATGTATAATGAGATGTATTTATACCCTTTATGTCACTTCATTTTAACATTAGAGCCGACATGTAGTTTCTACTTCAATTTACATTGTCATCTTCAAAAATTCATTTCTCCTCAGTTGTGAGGATCCATGTGACGTGCCAATACCACCAGAAGTGGCATGACTTATACTATCCATCCATGGGTGTTGTACCTGCATGTGTAATTTCCTTCATGTCTATCTACTTCGATCAAATGTTGGGTCCAAAATCCAATGGCTAGGGTTGATTGTTGGGTATGTGTTATATTCTTTGCATGAGTGTGTGTGTGGGCGCGTCAGATACAACAACTGCGTTTGATGATCCCTACCACTAGAGCTCTACCGTGTGTGTTGGGAACTTTCCTAGGGGGGTCCCAAGGGGGGGCAGGTATGCCCCCCCTGGTTACGCGCAGCGTTCGGGGAAGCGCCCGGATTAAGGGATTAGGGTTTTGATATCTATGGAATACCTAAAAAAATTGTATATATTGTATGGCGAATGGTGAAATTCGATATAATGAATATAAGAAAGGTTTTCCCGGTTGAGGGTTTCTGGTATAAAAATCTCTGTGTACTCTGTGTATGAGCGATTGATTAATCTATGTCTTCCTTAAGAATCTATATGCATTGTTTTACTTCGCAGGTTTAAAACTTACATTGACATCAATGACAACAAGCAATCTTCCAACAATCTCCCCCTTTGTCATTGATGGAAACACTCATGCTCCCCCTGTCATCATGATACCAATTTCTCTCCCCCTTTGACATCAATGGAAAAGGGTGGGGATGTTCCCCCTGATTTCAATGGCATAAGGTGACCTTCTTCTTTGGGGTTGCTCCCCCTGAACATGTGGCACTCAATAATATTTCATCCTTATTTTTGGTCTTTCAGACTTTTTCTTCCTTGGAATCCTTTGGTGTGGATTTTGTCTTCTCTCTCTTCATCATGTCTGGGATGTGTATGTTGTTCGGTCTTCTTGTTGCAGTTGCAACCAATATTCCTGAGTTCCTTTCTCTAATTTTACATTTTCAAGAGTCAAACGTAAGAGTGTATCCTTGATCACATATTTTGCTGACACTGAGGAGATTATGCTTCATATTTTCAACTAATAAGACTTTTCCTTCTTTTAAATTTTCACTTCCAATATTTACAGTTCCTTTTCCAAGTATTTTGGTAGATGAGTCATCTCCAAATGCAACATTTCCACCCTTTTTATTCAAGCTGAAAATTTTTCTTTGATCTCCGATCATATAAGATGAGCACCCATTGTCTATGAACCATTCATCTTCTTCTTTTCATTCTATAGTGACCAATGCTATTCAACAGTTTTCATTGTGTGGAATTTCTTTCATTTTCCATGCTGTAGTTGGTATAGGGACATTTGACATAAGATTATCTTCCTTCATCTCTCTATAATCTCGTGCTTTGTGACCAATATTATTGCACTTGTAGAATACAATATTTTGATCCATTAATGGGTCAAATGGATTATAATTTTTGTTGACAGGTCCATGGACATTTCCATATCTACTGTTTGCACCATTCATGTATCTTGCGTAGTTATTCCTTTCATTGATTCTACAATTGATTGCCTTGTGTCCAAAATTTCCACAAGTATAACAATGTCCAAGAAAGAAATTTTGATACCTGGGAGTAAGTGATCTTCTTTGTGGTGTAGTCCATCTGGGTTCACGATCTATTCTTCTGTAGTTTCCTTCATAATGATTACTTTCATACCTGATGGGAGAGGATCTTCTTGATGTCTCATTCCTTATGAATTCTAGTCTTCTATATTGTTGTTCAACTTTCTCTGGAGTGTTGGTTTAATCCTTTTCATCTTCCTTCTCTTGTTTTGTTGTCTTCAAACTGTCATTGTATCCTAGTCCTGTCTTTTCATTTGGAGATCTTTGACTGCTAAGGATCTCATCTAAATTTTCAGTGGTTTTTTCTAACTTCTTCAACTTTTCTATTGTCAATAGTAGCTCCCCATTTTGTGTGATCCAATTCTACTTTCAATTTCTCATAATCTTCTAATTGTTCCTTCAAGCTACCAATGGTCTTTTCAAGCCTGTAATTCTCTTCTTCAAAACTACTCAAATCACCTTTTAGTATTATGTTTGTGTTTCTAAGATTGTTATTTTTAGTTTCAACATGCTTCAACTTTTCAATATTCTCATCTTCTTGTTCACTCTCTACGTTGTCTTTGTATCCCCAAAAGGAATCAAGGTTGGTTTCTTCATCTAAATATTCTTCAGAAATAATTTCTTCTTCTTTAGAACTCTTGTGATCATCATCTTGGGTTTCTTGGGTTATGAAAATGACTTCTCCTCCATCATTATCTTCTTCATCACTCTCATTTGAGGATATGTCATCATCCTTGGAGTATAAGCTATTTTTATTGTTGAGACTTCTCTTTTTATAGTAGTAGTTTTCAACAATATGTCTTATTCTACCACAGTTAATGTCCTATTAAACTTGTGTGTGTTGAAAAATGAATTTATAATTAGATGTATTTATACCCTTTATGCCACTTCCTTTTAAAATTAGAGTTGACATGTAGTTTCTGCTTCAATTCACATTATCATCTTCAAAAATTCATTTCTCCTCAATCATGAGGATCCACGTGACGTTCCACATACCATCGAAAGAGGCATGACTTATACTATCCATCCATGGGTGTTGTACCTGCATGTGTAATTTCCTTCATGTTTATCTACTTCAATCAATTGTTGGGTCCAAAATCCAATGGCTAGGGTTGACATCAATGACTACAACCAATGACTAGGGTTGACATCAATGAAAACAAGCAATCTTCCAACAAGGTATGTATAATCTTTTGATTATGTCCTCTAGATATTATGGATCTATCAGTGTAGGTTTATGGTTCACCAATGGATAAATTTTAACATGAATGTATGGTTCACCATATCCATAAGAAAATGATGGTTCCTTTTCCATCCCCATGCTAACATATTCACCTCATGCCTTTAACGGTGCCTTTCAGCTAGAATCAATGGCACATGACCTCACTAATGTCACCTTACAATTAATATTAGTGTTGTCAATGGTTCATTTTCAAAATATTGATAATATCACCTCACTGTCATCAATGCCTTTGATGGTTACTTTTAACATCATCACTTCATGTCTTCATTCATGTCACCTCACGATAATTCCACCTCTAATGCCCTCACTAGTTGTGGGCTAGCATTTCCAAATTTCACCCTCCTTCGTAATATTTGTTTCCTCTCACCTCTCTTTCCTTCACTAGTTCAACCCTACGGTGTTAATCTTAAGAGGGAATTTAAGGAAACAAGGCTTCCTCATCTAGACCAAAGTGCAACAACATGTTTTTGAAGAAGTGAATATGTTGAAGGTATGCACTACACCTATGCTTACACTATTATATTTTACTCCTCCTTTTGATATAGAAGATGATGCATATGACTATGGGATAGGTATTTTTTGTTGATTTTTAAATAAGCTAGGTTAAGCATGTAGTTCATTCCAATTTTTCATTTATCTTAACCATGAACAATAATATTGCAGCAACCAACATCAAAAGAAGAATCACCATGCACAAGAACACAAGAAGTATCCTGGGAAACCCTTCTCAACAAGGGAAGAAAACCCAGCCAAATCCTTTTCTATATTATTCAAGAGAAAGACCTTCACCACCAACAATACCTAGCACACAATAGGTTGCTCAAACCCTAGAAGAATAGAACCCAAGAGAGGTTCTCACTTTTCCCAAGAATATGTACTTGCTGAAATTTCCAAACTCATGTGAAAGATATGATTCCTAAATGAGGAATTTACCTTTACTTATATTAAACTAAACCTGTCAACAAAAGTGTCTATTGGCACAATAGGGCCCTTACTAGCTTATAATATAATTAATATTAACTAGATTAATTATCTTTTACATTAATTACCAATCACATTAAGGTGGGGCCAACTTGTACCCTTTACATTACAATTAGGGTTATAGGCAGGTCTGACTCTTGAATGTGAGTCTAGGTAGGTCTAGAGAGGCTTGTATGTTTCTCTGCCTCTTGCAGAGAGAGTCTAGGTAGGCCTTTTATTCCCTACTACAATATCTCTAAACATATCAACTGATGCAACTGGATCAACTTGAATAATGTTTGTTTCCCTATAAGTTGTTGAAGGGGGAGAAGGTATTGTTTCACTGTCAATATCCAAATGATATTCTCTGGATCCTTGAAGGGATTTATCTTCTTCGAGGAAAACATATCTTCTTGTATCAATCTGTCTCTGACCAGGTATTTCGATCTTGGAATGTCTTCGAAGATTCACTGTTATCCATGTTATCCCCCAGTTTAGGGATAACTAAGGAGATTATATCTCGAGGCCCACAGGTCATAGACATGGAGTACCGAGAGCTAGATCAAATTGAGCATGGCCCTGGAGGGCCCATATTTTATTTTCTTTAGCACCTCCACCTTTTCAGCAGCAACAACATCCATCACCTCAGCCTGGTCCTGTAGCAGAGATGGATCCTTCTCCATGAGGTAATGATTCCAGGTATCATGGTATGTGTCACTTTGATCCTCAAAAACTTTGAATATGTGCATTCAGTTCTTTTTGTTTCAAATGGGTGCTTGGATCTTATACATATCCACTTGACCATGTCTGGGGGGAATGACAGGATTCCCTAGTAAGCTTATGCCCATGGGTTTTGAGTTGCCACTGGTCGGATTCATGAAAAGTCATTATCTGCTCCCATCATACTTACCACTTTCCATCTTACTCCCACTCATCCATCCCATTACACTGGTCTAGGCATTGTGTTGGACAATTATTTAAGGGTTGCACCTTACCTTGTGGGAAGAAGGGGATAAAGGCCTAAAGGGTAAAAGAAACTAGCAAAAGATAAAAGCCTAAAAATAAAACCTCGAGATGCTTCTCCCAGGGATCCCGGAGAAAGAAGTAGAAGGCTTCTCAGCAAGAAATAGAGGGACCCATAAAAATTAATAAAACAAAACCTAGTCAGAGGATAGGGGGTCTCATCATGAGCCAAGCTATTAGTTCCATGGCCATATAGTGGTATGACACTACTAGAAGTTGGTTACTAGGCCAGGGTAGTGGCTCTTGGTGGCATAGCTAAGAGAAAGGGGGTCTCATCATGAGCCAACCTTCTCATTTTCGTGAAAGTGCTTGTGGGTAAAATTGCCACCACTGGTCACCACGCCAGGGCAGTGTCCCCTGATTAGCTTCTTGAAAGAAAATAAATAAATAATAAAGATAAAATGCATGAATGTGTTGGATTTTTGAGAGGGGGGGTGAATCAGTAATAGAGAAATTTAATCCATTTTAACCATATAATCCAAGTGTTATATCAATGAAGCATTATCATCCAATAACTGTAGAGTAAATACACAATGAACAAATGAACAAACATACACATACATAGTAAACCAATGTTTTACGTAGAAACACAAATCGGGAGAAAACCATGGAATGTTTTTTCTTATATGTCTTGAAGAATTACATTCATTGGAAGCACCAACTTCCTTTGTTTTCTAGTTGCAACTGGAAGGAGGCTCCAACCCCCTAGTTTCTCAGGCTACAACTTGAGGGAAGCTCCAACTCCCCAATTCTTTGGCTACAACCAGAAGGAGGCTACAACCCCTTATGTTCTCTGGCTACAACCAGAAGGTGGATACAACCACCTGTCCTTGCCTCGTCCTACCACCCTGAAGTAGAAGTAGAATGATGGAACCACTATCAACCTGTCACTGTGAGATATACCATTCTAAACCTGTACCAATAAATCTGAACCATGCATCAACCTGTACCTCAACTTGTAATCAACCTGTACCATAAAAAAGTGCATCCAACGATGTACCAAGTATGTACCAATCATGTGTCAATTACTCATCAACCATGACTCATCAATATGTACCAACATCATCAACTATACACCTCATGTATGTACCAACGCATCAACTACTTGTCTCAACCATATACTTAACATGTACCTCAACCAAAAGCCCTCATCAATGTCATCATCCAAATCTGATTTGTATTTGTATAATAGACCTGGTATATATGATCACATTCCTACAAACCTTCCTTAACTTCAACAACAAGAGACTAGCATTTTCATCAAACTTTTCTTTAGTCTCACATGCCTAGTTTTAGATTAGTCAACAACTCTAACTTGAAGTAATCATAACTTTGTACATGTAATGTATAAAGATATGAAAATGATACACAATGTTATGTAATTTTTGTATGCAATTCCTCCAGGTGTCACTACTTGGAACCTCTCAGAAAAGGAGTTATAGAAAAAATGACATACCTTGTTGAATTCTGGCTTATTCTAGAGAGCGACCTTGTAGAGCGTGACCCGCACAGAATATTTGTTGAATTGATCTAAAACAATTAAAAAGAATACTATAGATTGTACGATTGAGTCATCCCTTTGTAGCCATAGAGGTTTTATGCAAGTTCATTGGTTGATTTGTCAAAAAACGTCCACCTCTTGACTAGCTAACCCTAAACCTACAACAGAAATAATATAGGTGACGTCACACCTTTTTGATCTCTTGTTTGGCCTGCAACGTTGTGACATTTATCACCTTATTTGATAGATTTTGAGCCATTGATCATATCTATAAGCTTGTTTGATAAAACATTTTTCTCTTTGTCTTTCA
>ML779906.1:1334853-1364689 GCA_009831015.1 Picea engelmannii | reverse complement strand
AAGAGACTAGCATTTTCATCAAACTTTTCTTTAGTCTCACATGCCTAGTTTTGGATTAGTCAACAACCCTAACTTGAAGTAATCATAACTTTGAACCTGTAATGTATAAAGATTTGAAACTAATACACAATGTTCTTCAGTGTTTTTTATGCAATTCCTCCAAGTTTCACTACTTGGAACCTCTCAGAAAAGGAGTTATAGCAAAAATGGCATACCTTTCTGAATTCTGGCTTATTCTAGAGAGAGACCTTGTAGAGCGTGCCTCGCACAAAATATTTGATGAATTGATCTAAAACAGTTACAAAGAATACTAAAGACTGTACCCTAAATAACACATTTTTTCTCACTGAATTTGGATATGTTATGAAGAAGTTATGACGTTTTTACCTGAAACACCTGATTTTGACTAGTTTCAGGACTGGCCACAAACCCTATTTTCCACGAAGTGTAACTCCAAAAATACAACGACCCACAAGATGAATTTTTTACCACAGATACTTGGATATGTTTTCTAACTTGCATAGTAATTTCACGGTCTGAATAATTATAGAAAAAAATAAAAAATTATAGAGAAAATGGTGAGATGACCTGTAAAGAACATACCTTAGAAAGCACCATCAAAAGAATTTATCCTTCCTTGCATTTCTGCCTTCTTTTCTTCACCTTGACTCAAAATTCCAGTTTACATATCCTTGGTTACCTCAGACACATATATATATTCAATATTCTCAAGTGTGATTCAAATGAGAGAGCCTGGTCTCTTATTTATACTCTCCAAGTAGCTTCCTTAAAAACATCTTCTAGGTCACTTGGCCCACTTTCCTTATTTTAGGGTTGGGTCCACTTCTAATTTATCCATTAAATTTATTATTGAAATAATTTATTTTGTATTCAATTTGAATTATAATACACTCATCAATTCACTTTATTATTTACCTTTTAAAATCTCTTAAACCACTTTGACTACTTTAACCTTTTGGGGCTTCTAGATGACATATGAGGGTCCTCTGACTTCGTAAGGCCATAACTCTCAAACCGTCACGAGTTATGTGACGTTCTACATACCACCAGAAATGGCATGACATGCAATATCCATATAGAATAGTATTATCTGAAAATATATCATAACTCATACCATTACCCATCAAACAAACTTGGGTCCATTACCCAAACCTGGAGTCTCCAACTTCTCATGGCCATAACTCTTTAACCGTGAGGAATTATGTGACGTTCCACATACCACCGAAAATGACATGACAAGCAATATCCATCTCGGATATTCTCCCTGACAAATTCACTTTCCTTCATCTCATTATTCCACAATTAAGCATGTGTTCTCTTACTCCACAAAGCGTCTTCCCGTGAGGGCTTTCACCATAAGGGGACCACTTTGGAGTTCATCCATATTTACTTATTATCGACCATGACAAAACAATAATGAGTCATATTTACATCAAACAATATTGGGTACATTACCTAAACATTTGTGCTACAGGGCTTTCTTCAAGGGTTGACATCAATGACAATCAACCTTAATCAACATAGATATGTTGTTGTAGTACACAGTATTCTACTTGACTTGTGAAGCTCTCTGCTAAGAAAGAAACCCGATATGAAGAAAAGAGGTAATATCTTGAAAGAAGTAAAGCTTTTTTCTTAGATAGAGAAAGATAAGTGGAAATTTTTGTTTTGAAAGCATGAATCTAGGTATGTTTGATAGATTATGTCCTAGTCTGAAAGCTAGGATACAATTAGAAGAAAGAGTTGATCTGGATAAATTTGATAGAAATAAAGAAATATATGTTATTCCTACGCATAGAAAGAATTTTTGGACTAATAAGTGAATGCAGGAACCTAGAAAGATTTTTTGCAGATAGCAGGTCCAACACTATGATCCCATTGCGTAGTACAGAAGAAGTTGGGGAAAATACAAGAGAAAGAGAGGATTGACATTATATTATAACTGTAGAAGACCGGGACATCTTGCTCAGGAATGACTTGGTGCATGTCCTATTTGTCTTTGTTGTAAAATAGTTGGTCATGAAGTTGAAGATTGTCAAAGAATGATTGCTAAAGTTGAACAAATGAACATAAGTCAAGAAAATAAGAGCATATTAGAGATGATAAAGAGAAATCCCAGACTATGCTAGAACAGTTAAAAGAAGTAATGGATGATGACAAAGATGTCATTTTATTAGAGATATTGAAAGAAAACAATGCATAAGTACAAGAATAGGAGACTTCGACATAGACTGTGTCCTGTATGAGGAGACACAAGTGAATATTATGACAGAAAGTACTTGGAAATTTTTGGAAAGCCTATTGTGGTACCTTCACTGGGAAGGATATGCTTGTTTAAAGGAAAGATGATATCCCTATGTGGAAGAGTTACTAATGTACCTGTTATCAGCCATGGAACATTGACTCAAGAAGAATTTGAAGTTATTAGGTTTGTTGAGAACAACTCCCCTTTTCCACTTTTGTTAGGAACAACTTGGATCGAGAAGGATTAGATTAGAAGAAAAGCAGAGGAAGAAGCTACAGAAAAGAAAAATCAAGAACTAAGGGATTTCATAGCTAGAATAATAGATCGACGGATAGAAGAACGAGAAGTTGAGGCAAAGTAGCAGAACACAAGAATATTTGAAGGACCTATCCATGCAAGAGAGAGGAATACTCACCCTGAAGTTAATAAGAGAAGAGGTATTACCTTTGAACCCTATGAGAAAACATCATCAGCGTGAAGCTACTACGCTAAGAGAGGATAAGAACAAGAATGGAAAGAGGAATCCAGAGACTCAGATCACAGGAAAGAAGGCAAGGAATCTCAGTAAGAAGAAAGACAAGTTAGAAAAGTTACAGGAAGTGATAGAGAAAACTTCGCAGGAGGCGGGCTTACAGGATCTGAACCTCGTCGGAACAACAAAACCACGCAGAATGGAACTTCACCTTGGCGAAGCTATATGACCATTGGAGTCGCCCTGACTGATATAACGACGCTCTGAACGACTAGGAAACACATTTATGGGAGACTACACCGTGTTTGAGACGTTGAGACCACGCCATAAGGGACAGATTCACATTGATGGAGGCATTCTTGTCTGTTAGAAGACTCTGTTATGATGATAGCTTATTTAACTCGTCGGACGCTATGCCAGAACCAATTTTTGCTACATGTGATTATTTGAGCTCACAGAGAAGTGATTGTGTGTGTCGAGTTGTGTTATCATACCTCACCATCTATTTTTTTCCCCGCTATCAATTTACCTACCTAGAATTATTTGTTAACAGTAAGAATGTTGACCAAGCGCACCGAGCTAGAAAAATATGTCAAAGAGGTTCTGAAGAAGTTTATGGCTAATAAAGCTATGTCTGAGGGAGTACAGGCATCATCGACCAGGGGACTACAAGCTTCCCCCTCGACTGGATGATGTTCGGGTCGTACTAACCCTGCTACTGAGAAGCAAAGTAAGCATCACGATGATCTGGCTAACATGAAGCAGATCCCATCGATCTTACCTGATTATATCCCACCTTTGGCTGGTGCGGTTAACCGAGACAACATTCCCCAGGACTTTGAGTATACATTGATCACCGTGTACATCCCAAAGTGGATACGCGTAGAAGGAAGCCAGTTGGGATAGATCCCAACATTGAAGAACAACAATTTCAATCTCGGGGATAGAAATAACTACGCGATGCTCGTACCTCACAGATATTTGATGAAGACGACTGGGAAGAAGCCTCACATCATCCCCCAGACTTGGATAAAGGAGCTCGTGCGGTCCATGATATTCAATGTGATGAAGATCCCTCACTTTGGCTGACATCAAGAGGTTAACACTTGCGTTAAATGCCTCTTGCCATGCTATCATGGAGGATACCTATGGCTCAACAGGCGAATTACTGTGGATCTGGCACTAATCCACCTGATCACATGACTAATCATTCCCTATCACAGCGCATAAAGGAGGCATGCGACAAAGTTGAGAAGGGAAAGCGAGGCTACAAGGTAGCCTCCATCCAGTATGGCGCACTGTGCCTAGCTTGTCAGCTCATAGCTGGAAATTTTGTTAGAAAGAACCGCCCCATGCAGCTCATCGGGTTCGTGGTGGACCTTGTAGGGAAATGTGTGGAGGGGATGCAAATGAATTGGGCGAGATACCTTGTCAACAAGCTTGAGAAACACTGTCGTGAAGCGTAGGATAAAGGATACGAGTTCCATTTCAGTTGGTTGCTTGTGTTGATCGCATTTGTTGCTTAGAAAATGTCGGAAGGAGCTCCCTTCCTGGATATTGAACCTTTGGAGCCATTGGCCACGAAGTTCTCCACTCTATGGTGAATGAATGACATGTCAAAGCAGTGGCAGTCCAACATAGTATTCCATGCCTAATATCAGTAGTTGAAGGTTTCTATTGAGTCTTTTACATGCATGACTCCGTGAACATTGCACCAGTACAGACCATTAGCTAAGTTCTATGCAGATCAACACTTCATTTATATCACTGCACGCAGGGATGAGAGCAAGGAGAAATTACAATCCTACTATAAGCTTACCGGCAAAGATATGGAGGAGATCACCAAGGAATGGCCGACAGAGTTCCTTATACTGGTTGATGATGCTGAACTCTCCGAGCTTGACATTATAGGAATCCCCTTTCTCACCCGGGTCATGCATGTCAGACAGACCAGCGCGAAGAAGAATTAGAAAAAGGAGGAAGTCCAAAACATAGAAACTGATGAGGAGGACAACACCTCGAAGGAAAATGGATCTGGTTCACCTGTAGGAGGAGGAGGAGACGAAGTAAATCAAGAAGGAGGAGGGGAAGAAGGAGAAAATCAAGGAGAAGGTGGAGCTACATTGCCAAAGGACCCCCCCTACTGAGGTAGAAACATCGAAGAAGAGGAAGGGTTCTCCGCAGAAACCCTCGGCAAGAAAGAAGACCCGTGCCAGTAAACCCTAGATGGAGGCCACCCTCACAGAAGATGATATAAGCCTAGTCCACAGAGCGATGGAGGATGCTTATGAGGACATCCTGCCGAGATATGGAGAAAATCATGATGAACTATATGGAAGGATAGAAAGTGAGTTGAGTGAAGTACAAGAATCTATTCATTCAGTTCGTGCAGTCTCTATTGCGCCCTCCTCGTCGGAGACTACAGAGTTGGGGGATGAACCAACCTAACTTCAAAGAATTGCATATGCAAAAGAGGCTCAGCTTCAGTGAGTCCAAGAAGAAAAGGAATAGGCTATAGAAGCCCTGAAGAAAGAAAAAGAGGAGATCTTGGAGCAACTGTGAGTTGCATGGTTCTGTGCAACCGCGTATGAAAATGAGAGTGATGAGTTATGGGTGATGCTTGAGGGAGATAGAGCGAAGATACAGAAGGAAAAGGACCAGCTTCTCACAAATCATACTGTAGTCAAAGAAGTGGTGAGAAAATCACTTCGCTCTGTGCCGGGCTCGACACAGGAGGAACATGAGGAAGTTGAGGCTCAAGTGATGAATCTCGTTGAGGCCATCCATCAGCTTCAAGCAAGGGTAACGGAGCTGGAGATCTAAGCAGTACTAAGCACTCCATAGGAAGTACGTGACCAAAGGGAGGAATCCGCTAAGAGCATAGTGGAAAGGATCAGAGTCCTCACCTCAGAATGCAAGCAACTAAGTGACAGAAGTGTGCAGACCTACGAATGCCTCACGGAAGATCCAAATCTTAGGAAGTTAGAAGCGCAACTATAGGAGGCACAACAGTAGGCACTGACAGTTCAAGCATCTATGAATTCACTCACTGCGGTCAAGAGAATGAAGAGATCAAAAGACAGCGCATGGCCCAACAACACATTACTACCATCCAGGGCAGAGTCATGGAGGTCACACAGAGGCTACAACCAGTGCAGGAGGAAGCCCGTGTGGTGTTTGAAGAGATCTAAGGAAAAGTTTTGCAACTGTACCAAGTGGCTGTGCAAGTGGAACAACACTTGGAAGGGAATGTCATAGAGAAACAGATCCAGGAGTTTGTTGCATAAGAGGCTCAGGTGAATCGACAAGTCAATGCATCTCGAGATAAGCTCGAGGCCTTCAAAGCAACACTGCCCAGATCTAAGTACAAGAGGCAAGTAGTTATTAGTTGCTTTATTCAACAAACCGTGTATGTAAGGCTCTGTGCCCCAGAGAGGAGTTGGCTCTCTGCCTTGACCTGATTTTGGGAAGGTGGATCTAGTGCACAACGTGAAGATCACCTGTTTGGTGCGAAGCTTGGCCTTGTGGCTTAGTGCACAGGAGAAGATGAATGTAAGATATTGAAGCATAATAAATAAGAAGAATTCATTCGTGGATGTAGCCCCACACTGGGGTGAACCACATATATCATGTGTTGATGATTTGATTTGTGCTATAATATTTATGTTGTATATCTGATTAGTGCATTCGTTATGATAGATAGATCCATGGATTCTTAGTGCTTTGTTTATGTTGAATGTGTTAGATATAACTTTTGATGCTAAGAGCCATGTATGTTTTGTCATTGTTACTGCATCGATATGTACTTAGGGTTTGATCTACGATGTGAATAAAGCTAATGAACTAATTTGTGTTGTTCCTAAGTACCCTGCAAAGTGTTATAATCATAGATCTGTGTCACATCTTGGTTACATACACTTGAGTCCTGTAACCCTCCTGACTCTACCTCGAGTGAGACTTCGCTTGCTTCGCAGGTGTTTCCAAAAGGTTTGGTAGTTAGGGTTTTTTTGGTGCACTATTGAAGCGTTAAACCTTGGGTCTACCCCTGTGCCAACAATGGGCTTGGAAACATTTGCATCCAGGATAGGTGCAACTCACCTTCTACAAAGGCACCCACAGGTAAGCCATGCATTTCCCTGTTATCACTACACCTATTGTCCAAACATCCCTTATCCACCTCATCCACTAACATGACTTGGATTTGATTTCCCTCGGAAACATCCCACATCCAGTGAGCACTATCCCAATAGGACACCCTGTCACTTCCTCCAAACTTGGCTTGCAGATTTGTATAATGTATTTGAGCATTTGACTGAGTAAAAGGGGTTATATGCACATGTTTAATAAAATTGATGATTAGATGTGATTGAACTTTCTATGATCCCTGTGACTTATGAGCCCATGGAGGGTGTATCTGTTGATGTGCAGGATCATACTTGATAGACAGGTACCATATTGGATAGGTACACATGGGGAGATGATTAGTTTGGACCTCCATGGCACTAAGAGCCCACCAGATGGATGTTGAGACCCCAGGAGGGGGTAGATACAGGACATAGAGTTTTCACCAGGGAAGAGGAGGATGTTCCACCAGAGGCAGCTGAGCAAACCTGTACCCAGGGGGGTTGTGCCTTTTCCACTAGGACATTGGCCTTGGAAGGTCGTGACATCACCCAAGACATTCATGGCATCATCCATTATTTTTGGAGGTTTTGGGAGGTAGTTGTGGCACGTGTGGCTTGTTCTAGAGGCCCAAGGAGCCCTAACATTTTTCTCCAGGAGGCCAACATTTCCCTAGAAAGGGATAATGTCACCCTAAAAGGGCATGACATCCTCATTGTTTGCTTGATTAGGGTTTTATTATGGAATTTAATGTAAAAACAATATTATTATGTATTTTTTCCATGAAGTCCTTTTGGTGACCTAAAATTAAATTAAGGTCGTTGGTATGGTATAAATTGAGGGTTTTAACTCTCATTTTCTCATCATCTTTCACTCACACTTGTGTGATTTCTGAAATTTGCGCCCTCTTTAGGGTTTTTGGCTGAAATTACTAGTCTGCACTTGTTGAAGGAGTCTTTCTTGGTTATTTTCTGTATTTTCTTGGTGAAAGGTTTACAACTAGGGTTTTGCATTAATGATACTTGGTGAATGTAAGTGAATCTCGACAATCCTTCCTTTGTTTGAATGGTTATGGTATTTCTACTTGCATTTTGTTAGTGTAATTTGTTGGATTAAACCCTAGGAAATAAGCACATGTTGGTGTCCTTATTTTAAGTCCCTACTAGGTTATGCTATAAGACATTTTATTTGTTGAAGACAAATGCTAGGGCCTTGCCATTGCAACACCCTACCATTCACTCTTCAAGCTAGTCATTTTTACTTTTCCTTTTGAGCTAAAGAAGGAGGAAGACTCACTAAGGCCTAGGTTTACTACACCTTAGTGAGTCATCTTCCCCTAGGGTTGATAGGTTGAAGCCTTGTCTTAACAACACTTCAACCATCATATCCCTATTGTCTTTGGCCCTATCATTATCATTTTGTCCCTTCAACTTTTGCAGCTAGTTTGACTCCATTTTCCCTAATAACGCACTTATCTAAGAACTTTTGTTCTTGAGTACCTCGATCACAAATATCCAATACTTTGAACAATTATTAACTCTTTCTAACCCTAGATTAGACTAACCTACTAACCCTATTGGTGTCGTCATTTACTTATGTTATAATCATATACATGCAACATTTTATACATCTTTAAATCAATTGAAAGATTGGCTAAAGCATATTAATCATTGCTTCTAAATGAATGTTGGTATTGTAACATTGATGATAAATCGTTATTGCTCATTCTGAAGCTTCTTTAGCATTTATTGTGAAGTGATATATTGTTATTATTGATATTGTACATCATTAATTTGCTTCATCAATATTATCATTGAATTGCTTTATATCATAAATTCCTTGATTATATGAAGTACTAACCAGCAAGTGATCTTGCATATATATAGTTTTATTGTTGCTTTGTCTCGGGCAGGTACACTTCTGGTTATCATTATATTTATTGGTTGTTTAGCCAGACATTCTAATCGGTGGTGACTTGTGAGGGGGGGGGGATTTACTTAGCCATAATCCTTTGCCTTCTCAAAACCCCAGGTCACCGGGGACGTCTCCCCTAGTCCTACCACCCTAAATAGAAAGAGCCATCCTATCGAGGTGACATTGGTAGGATAGTCTCAGTTTCACTAGTTTTCTTTTCTTTCACCTTTACTTTACTTCCAAGTACAAACTGTGCAATAACAATCCCATAAATGTATCCTTTCTCCCTGAAGGGTCTATCTTGGAATTATTCTCTTTGGGTACATGAAAATACACTGGGCATCCAAATATCCTGAAGTGTTTAATTTCAGGATTCACTCTGGTGAAGGCTTCTTCGGGAGCTATGCTTTTCAAAGTCTAGTGAAGACTCTTGTTATGAATATATATTGTGCCATGCATGCTTCTTCCCACAGAATCATAGCAGAATTCTGATCATGCATTATTGCATTGATTGCCTCATTCATGGTTCTATTCTTCCTTTTTTTCAAATAGTTTTGACTCGCTCCGAGTCAAGTGAATCCCTCTGAGGGATAAACATCTTCCTTTCTTTTTAACCTATCTGGAACAAGAAAACAAAAAGAACCAACATAAGAATATCTCCTAAAGGAGAATAATGAGTACATCTCTAGAATCAAAACAATTTAAGGAATGTTGTCACAACTACAATACCTACTTTTAATGTAGTAAACTTTAGAAATATAGGTTAGAGGAATGATAATTACAACAATCTAATCTGTAGTCTTCACTTCCAGTGTGTTGTTCGACTGAATGCACTGAGATCCCTTTCGATCCATGACTTCAGCAAAAGGTTCCTTCCTCCTGCAATTACCATCATGACAATGATACAAATAATAAATATACAAGTGCATACCTAAGGGTGTCTATATGTTGATGTATTAATTCATTTGAGGTCTTGTTTTCCTGGAACTAAGTTTGAATGAATCATCAAGCTTTTATCCCATTATGATTTTGCTCATTTTTTTATTCTTCACAAACTCTTGTCAACTTGGCTAGTAAACCTAACGGCTAGGCTAGGCTAGCACTTTTAGGTTTAGTTGGACTTATTACTGCCAAAAATAAGCCTTTGAAATATAGGAGAACACTGGTGAGATGAAGAGCTCCTTCAAGGAATCGCAGAAACCCTAATTCTGAAATTTCTACAAAAATTAGCGAAAACCCTAGAAACCCTAGGGCCAAAAAGTCAAAATGCTCGAAAATGAAATTTGAAGCTTGTTGGAGGTGCTTTGAAGGAGGTCGTACACTCCTATGGTAATTTTAGCCCCAACATCCAAGTTTCAAGTGCTGAAACACTCAAAAGAAGAGGGTCGTATGGATTTTCTGGAAACCCTAGGAGGGTCATACGGTTCTGCAGAAGAGGAGGGATGACTGGTAAAAGATTGTAGCTTGTTCAATGGGTTCTTCAAGACCTATGCTCTGAAACCATGTTGATTTTTCAATAATCTAGGTTAAGCATGTATTTCATTCCAATTTTGCATTTATCTTAACCATGAACAATAATATTGTAGCAACCAAGATCACAAGAAGAAACACCATGCACAAGAACACAAGAAGTATCCTGGGAAACCCTTCTCAACAAGGGAAGACAACCCATCCAAATAATTTTCTATATTATTCAAGATAAATACCTTCACCACCAATAATACCTAGCACACAAGAGGGTTCTCAAACCCTAGAATACTAGTGCCCAATAAAGGTGCACAAATTTCCCAAGAAGATGTACTTGCTGAAATTTCCAAACTCATGTGAAAGATATGATTCCTCAATGAGGAATTTACCTTTACTTATAATAAACTAAACCTAACAATACAAGTGTCTATTGGCACAATAGTTCCAACCTCACTAGCTTACAATATAATTAATATTAACCAGATTAATTATCTTTTACATTAATTACCAGTCACATTAAGGTGGGGCCGACCTGTACCCTTTACATTACAATTAGGGTTACAGGAAGGTATGACTCTTGAACAATATAGAAAGGGATCTGATACACCCACTAGTTCTCATCCACTAGGGGCACATCCATATGGATGTCAATATCTCTGGCTCACTGCATTACACAGAAGAACCAGTTCTTCACACGTTCACTTGTGCTCGCCCACAGGCATGTCCACTCAACATATCTTATTTTCGAATGCATCACACAAGAGAGTCATCTAGAGTTTCTCGTCAACTCTGTTGCTCATTGGAGGCTAATACATCATCTTCATTTATGTTTTCATGAAGATGCACCCAACACTTTGGGATTTCACACATTCACCTTGTGCTCAACCACATGCACGTCCAACTCAATAGATCGCCTTTCCCACAGGATAATCATCTGGAGTTATTCTCAACTCTCTAAATGGAGGAGGTCATCTCTATGTTCTATATCTGTCTCAAATAGGACCCATGTACCCTTATTAGGGGCTTTCTCTCTGGTTTTTAAGATGGAGAAAGTCTCACATAGTTGTAATGATCCACATCTCACAGGTTGGTAAGCTAGAGAATGTCTCACATAGCTACAATCATCAACATTTTTCTGACACACCAATGTCATTCCATTGTGTTTTACTTAGAGACATTCAATGACACAATCCACAAATTTTGAACTTATCATAGAGAGATGTGCTCCATTGCTTAAGTAGTTCACTAGTGGAGACACTATGTATAGGGAACATAAATTGTTATTCAATCTAACCATAAGCCACTACAAACCTAGAGAAAATTTGATAACACACAACATATGAAATGAAATTTCTTATAGAAATTCCAATTGGTTATCAAACATTTACATTGAAGAGATAAAAAATTATACTACTATTCAAGTGGACCACCAATAGCATTCGCAGTGGTTCTTAACACAAAAATGTGTGATATAGAACACTAGAAAGAGTTCTACAATACACACATAAATTTTGTGAAAGTTTATGCAACCATTTAATAAGGATGCCACAATACCTACACAAGACTTGTTATTAATTCGGTTGATTTTCATATGAATAAAGATCTTTTGTATTGACTTGATAGGATGTGCTCACTTGCAAGTGAACCTAGGGATTTTTTGATTTGGTAATCTCAGTTCTTGAAGTTGGTTGGGCATTTTGTCACATCAAATATAGTTTCAACTTTACAACAACATTTTTATTTTCCATGTATGAGGCATGATGTTGAGCACCACCTCAATTGTTTTGTTGCATGTTTGATTGCTAAATTGAAAACTCACCATTTAGGTATGTATAATGTTTTGATTATGTCCTCTAGATATTATGGATCTGTCAGTGTAGATTTATGGTTCACCAATGGATAAATTATAACATGAATGTATGGTTCACCAATGGATAAATTATAACATGAATGTATGGCCTTTATCATTGATCTTAGTACATGTAAAGAAATATTGCATCTTATTTAGAATTGCAGAACTAAATTGAAAAATGAATTTTGAAAAGCATTTCATTTATTGGAAATTGAAGTTAGGACTTTGCATTGTGTTCATATTCATTTATTTTACTTGTTGAGTCATAACATCATTAGTTTCACGATCGCACCTTTTTGAGTAAGCAAGGCCACTAAAAGTAACTGATGCAGAAGCATCTCAAGCGAGCCAGCACGGAGATAAAAGACAGTTGGAAAAGAACCCAGCGCAAATTTTGAAAATGTTATGTAATGACAATGAGATCATTAAACGGGGGGGGGGGCACTTGTATAATGTAAAAGGACCTTGAGCGATCCTCTCTCATCCTTAGTAGGTAGAAGGAATTTATAATAGTTAATGCAAGTAGATAGAATTTAATGCGTAGATTAGACAGTTTAGAATGAAAGAGGGAAACAGGATATAGACACCCTCATTGTGTATTGTAGAAGGATGTCAATTGAGAACATAGAGCATAGAAGAGAAGAAGCAGAGAGCTGTATAGATGAATTCCATGTACAGAAGTTCTGGATTAATACAAAAGGGGCTTTGATTCAGACTCATGGTGTTCAAATATTCTCTGTGTATGCACTATTGAATGTTGTGCTCATGAATGTTTTATTCTTTCTGTCATGCATTTGCTGTTTATGCTATGTGTGTATGATTTCTTGTTAAATGTTTGAAATCAGAGAGAGAGAGAGAGAGAGTAAGGGAAACGAGTTTCAATTGTTTCTCTATCTGAGCAAAAGTTCATGCAAGGAGTGCAGTTGAATTGTCCACAAGGAGTGCGTTGACAAAGGGTTCAGAGGTTTGTCTCTGAAAGCTCAGATAAGATAGATTTTGTTCTCATTCTCTCAGAAGTGCAGCTAGGCACAGGAACCGTGCAAGGAGTGCGCAGGCCAAGTAAAGTCTCAAGAGTTTGTGAACCTAAGAAATTGTTGAGAGATTGTTGCTGCAAGGAGTGCGCAGATTCAAAGGATTTCAATTCCTTGGAGTAATTGAGGGATCGCCGCAAGGAGTGCGAGCATGAGTTTTTCTGAAAGACTCAGAGTTAGAAAAAGATCAGGAAGGATAAAGCCTTCGAAATTGTCGAAGAGAAGCACAGGAAGTTTGTGCATTGGAGCATTGATAAGGTGTCGCAAGTTTGTGTCGTGGGCGGTTAAGTACCGTTGAAAACCACTTTGGTGAAAAAGTTGCAGAATTCCTTGAGAAGGAAGGAGAACGAACGGTCGGAATTCTTCGTGGAGAATTCGTGAAGTCCCGCGAGCCATTAGATCTCATGGAGCAGAAAGGGGGTTATGGCGAGTGTTTTCAAAGGGTCCAAGCTCAGGAGAGACAGAGCTGTAGATTCAAGCCAACAAGGTCCGTTGGATTTACCCGTGGATTTCCATTTCGGGGTTTTGTGGGTTGAAGTCCCGTAATCTTTGCATCAAGATTCACGAAATCGCGAAGTCCAAAATCTCGATGGAATGAGGAGCTATTGAAAAGTCATCCTTGCGAGCGCATCGAAGTTTCAGTAATTCGAGTTTCGGTATTGGTTCATGGAGTAGAGTGCATGATACCGCAACTCGCGAACTCGCAATAAGGAGAAATCCAAAATTGGCAAAGGAAAGGTCAAGTGTTGACTATTTTCGGGTTTCAGAGATTTGAGAGACAGGGCGCTTAACTACCGGATTCATGAAATCGTGAAGTCTGATCTCCCGAAGTATAAAGGGGGGGGGATTCCTCAAGGTTATTTGTGGGTGCAGATTTCCCGAAAGGGAAATAGAAGAGAAAGTGTTGAGAGCTCTTCGGGCCAGTGGAAGAGGAAATATCCTGTGTGTGTGGACTTCCAACCTGTGGGTTGGGACAACTGCGTCATTCTCAGGTAATTCAATCTCATAAGCATTCGCCCCAAATTTCTTCAAGACCTTGCATGGTCCAATTTTCTTCATTTTCAGTTTATTATATGTTCCTCTCAGGAACCTTTCTTTTCTCAAATGTGCAAGGATCAAATCACCAAATTCAAATTGAAGTTGTCTTCTATGTTGATCTGCTCTTCGTTTATATTCCTAGCTTGAATGTTGCAATCGCTCCTTCACCTGGCTGTGAAGTTCCTTCATCGCCTCTACGAAATCTTTTGAACTAGTGCTCCTAATCGCAGTCTGTTTTGAATCTCTCAACTCAGAAATTCCTCTCTGTTGCATGTCATAGACAATCTGAAATGGAATTTTCTTCGTTCTTCTGTTAACTGAGTCGTTATAAGAAAACTCCGCCTGTGGTAATATGTTGTCCCACTAGCTATGGTGTTCTGTCACCAAGCTTCTCAGCAAGTCTCCCAGACTTTTGTTCACCACTTCTATCTGTCCATCCGTCTGAGGATGATAATCCAAACTGAATGACAAGTTAGTTCCCATATTCTTCCATAAGGTCCTCTAAAAGTGTCCTACGAACTTAGTGTCTCGATCCAAAATTATGCTCCTTGGTAAG
This sequence comes from Picea engelmannii, assembly GCA_009831015.1. NCBI lineage: Eukaryota > Viridiplantae > Streptophyta > Pinopsida > Pinales > Pinaceae > Picea > Picea engelmannii. The sequence continues at coordinate 1,349,971 of ML779906.1, read as the reverse complement.
CCATGAAGTCGAATGACTTCTTTGAAAAACAGATTCGCAATATGAGTTGTGTCACTGGTTTTCTGACATGGAATGAAGTGTTCCATCTTGGAAAATCTATCCACCACCACAAAGATTGAGTCAAACCCTCTTTGTGTTCTTGGCAACCCCAATATGAAGTCCATGCTGACTGCATCCCACGGCCTCTCAGGTATGGTAAATGGTTGATAAAATCTTGCATTCTGCCTCTTGCCTTTTGAATGTTGGAAAATTCTGCATTTGTCCACGAATATTTTGACGTCTGCTCGCATTCCTGGCTAAAAATATGACTCATTCAACTTTGTGAATGTCTTGTCGTGATCGAAGTGTCCGGTCAATCCTCCACTGTGTTTCTCCTTCAGCAAATTCTCCCTCATGGAGCATTTTGGAATACAAAGTTGATTACCTTTAAACAGTAATCCTTCCTGGATCATGTATTCTACCCATTGGCTTCTATCTCTGAAAATTGGATTCTCAGCTGCTTCGTACACCTTTTTAAAATTTGGATTAGCTTGATACATCTCCTTGAGATCATCAAAACCCAACGTTTTGACTATGAACTCCTGCAATAGAAAACACAAGCATCAACAACTTTTTTAGTAGTGCCATAAATATGTTTAATCACAAAAGTGAAAATTTTCATATATTCAACCCATTTTACATGTCTTTGATTCAACTTCTCCTATTGAGTCACAAATTGCAATGCATGATTGTCACTGTATAAGACAAACTCTTTAGGAATTAAGTAATGTCTCCATTTCTTCAATGCCTGTATAATAGCATAGAACTTCTTGTCATACGTGGAGTATTTTATCTTGGCTTCATTTAGCTTCTCGCTGAAGTATGCTATCGACATGTCTTCTTGACTCAAGATTGCCCCTATTGAAAATCCACTTGAAATGTCTTTTGGAAATCAGGCAACACCAGGATTGGTTGTTCCGTGATTTTCCTCTTCAACAGATTAAAACTCTTTTCAGCCTCTTCTGTCCAGTGAAAATATTTGTGTCTCTTCTTCACTGTGTCCATCATCGATGCACTAATTCCACTGAAATTCCTAATGAATTTTCGGTACAAACTAGCCAATCCGTGAAAACTTCGGACTTCAAAGATATTCTTCGGTGATGGCCAATTCTTGATTACCTCCATTTTATCTGGATCCATCCTCAACTTATTTGCAGAAATAGAGAACCCCAAATAAATGAGCTATGTATTCATGAATGAGGATTTCTTCATGTTTATCAGCAACTTCTCCTGTTGTAACCTCTGCATCACTATAGCCAAATGTTTCAGATGTTCAGCTTCTGTTTTGCTGAAAATCAGTATATCATCAAGATACATAATGAAAAATTTTCCGATGAAATCCTTGAGGACTTCATTCATCAACCTCATGAAAGTACTCGGTGAGTTCGTTAAACCAAACTACATGACAAGCCATTCGTATAACCCTTCATTGGTTTTGAATTTTTTCTTCCATTCGTCACCTTCCCTCATGCGAATCTGGTGATAACCTCTTTTCAAATCAATCTTTAAAAAATATTTAGCTCCACTCAAGCAATCCATTAGATCATCCATCCTTGGCAATGGAAATCTGTACCTGATGGTTATCTTGTTAATCGCCCTCGAGTCAGTACACATCCTCCAGCCTCTGTCTTTCTTCGGACTGAGTACTGTCGGAACAACACACGAACTCAAGATTTCTCTGACCAAACCTTTGTCCAACAAATCCTGGACTTGTCTTTTGACCTCTTCATTCTCCTGCGGCGTCAATCTATACGCGGCTTTGTTTGGTAAACTAGCTCCTGGTATGAGATCAATGTGATTACTCACACTTCTGATCGGTGGCAATGAATGAGGTAGTTCGTCCACTACTATGTCAGCGAACTCTTCCAGCAGTTCCCGAACCTCTTCTAGTAAATCATCTACCCTTGTGCTAGTTAAAACAATCTTTGGCTTCTTGACCACAATGAATTGTGGTTCCTCCTTCTTCTTAACCTCTGTAAGAAGTTCCTTCCCACTCATGAGAAGTACAGTGTTACTTACTTCAGGTTTCACCTCCTTATCTTTGATTGGAAGCAACATGTGAGTTCTCCCATTCTTCTCTAGGGTGTATGTGTTCATCCTCCCATCATGAATCACATTTATGTCATATTTCCATGGTCTACCCAACAATAAATGAAAAACATCCATAGGAATAACATCACACCAGATCTGATCATTATATCCTCCTATCTTAAATTCAACTAAACACTATTTAGTAACAATTACCTGATGTCCTTTTTGTAGCCATGAAACTCTGTATAGACTTGGATGTTCAATCATCTCTAGCTCCGGCTTCTCTACCATCTCCGTTGAAACGAGATTGTCTGTGCTACCACTATCCACAATGACCTTGCATACCCTGTCTTTGGTCTTGCAAGCAGTCCAAAAAATTTTGTTTCTTTGGACTAAACTCTCCACCTCTTTCTCTGGTGTCAAAAGAGCTTTTTGCATCATTAGCGATCTTCTGCCTTCAGCATCCTCTGCCTCAATATTCCACCTATGTGCTTCGGCGATGTGAGCCTCACCACCTTCCTTCTTTTTGTCTGTACATTCATAAGACTTGTGTCTAACCTTTCCACACGTGAAGCATTTTATCACTCCACCTATTCCTCTTCCTCTACCTCTGGTACGAGGAAACATGTTATTATCAGCATAATCTCCTCTCAGGTCGACATACTGCCCTCTCTGTCCATCATATTTCCCTCGATGTTCAGTTTATTTCCCTCGTTGTGAGCTTCCACCTCTCTCAATATGAGGTTGAGGTTTCTTCCATTCTTCTTTAGGCTTTTGATTTCTATCTTGGACAACTGACTTTCCCTTGGGCTGACTTCTTCCTTGGCCTCTTTGACCCTGCTTTCGGCTCAACTTCTCTTCCGCCTTTAGAGCCATCTGATAAGCATCTTCCATTGTTCGGATGGTCATCATGCTCATCTCGTCCTGAATTTTGTATCTCAGGCCATTCATATACCTGGAAACTTTTTCATCATTACTTTCACGATGACATGCTCTGATGTTCAGCCTGTAGAACTCTTCAATATATTCCTTCAATGTCATCATTTTCTGTCTCAAGTTCTGCATTCTTTGAAACAGAGTAATTTTATAATCTCTGGGGATGAACTTCGCCTTCATCTTTGCGATCATCCTGTCCCAACTCTTGATCTTCTGCTTGCCTTGGCAGCGTCTATCATCTTGTAGCTCATCCCACCACAATGTTGCATGTCCCTTTAATCTCGTGACAACATGTTTGACCTTCTTGTCCTATTCGACATATTCATAGTCAAAGTATGTGTCCAGAGCTCTAATCCAATCTAGAAGCTCCTCTACGTCTAGATTTCCCTCATAAACTGGAATGTCCATCTTGGCTCTTGCACTTATTCTTGCAACAGCTCTAAGCAAGTGTTCATTTGCTGCATCTTCTACTGTGACTTCTTCTTCGTCATGTCCAGCTTCATTTTCGCTTTCAGAATCACTAACATCCCTAGCACCAGTTGTGCACCTCTGTTTTGTCTCCATGTATTCAAGTCTGGCGCGTAGGTCACGCATCTCTCTCTCTATGGTTGGATCATGCATCTGCCTACCCCTTCTTCTCGGCATTTCCCTATCCTCTTCCAGATTAGGTGTTTGCCTGTCCCTTCTTCTTGGCGGCATGGTGAATTCTCCTTTTCCCTACAGAAAGCAAAGAACCCTTTCTGAGCTCTGATACCAAGACTGACACAGTCGTCCCAACCCGCAGGTCGGAAGTCCACGCACACAAGATCTTTCCTCTTCCACTGGCCCGAAGAGCTCTCAACACTTTCTCTTCTATTTCGCTTTTGGGAAATCTGCACCCACAAATAACCTTGAGGAATTCCCCCTCCTTTATACTTCGGGAGATCGAACTTCGCGATTTTTCAAATCTGGTAGTCAAGTGCCCTGTCTCTCAAATCTCTGAAACCCGAAAAAAATCAACAATTGACCTTTCCTTTGCCAATTTCAGATTTCTCCTTATCACGAGTTCGTGAGTTGCGGTGTCATGCACTCTGCTCCACGAACCCTGAAATCCTGAAACCTGAATTACCGAAACTCTGATGCACTCGCAAGGTTGACTTTTCAACAGCTCCTCATTCCATCAGGATTTCAGACTTCACAATTTCGCGAATCCTGATGCAAATATTACGGGACTTCAACCCATGAAACCTCGAAATGGAAATCCACGGGTAAATCCAACGAACCTTGTTGGCTTGAATCTACGGCTCTGTCTCTCCTGAGCTTGGACCCTTTGAAAACACTCGTCGTAACTCCCCTGCTGCTCTGTGAGATCCGACGGCTCGCGGGACTTCGTGAATTCTCCATGGAGAATTTCGACCGTCCATTCTCCTTCCTTCTCAAGGACTTCTGCAACTTTTTCACCAAAGTGGTTTTCAACGGTACTTAACCGCCTGTGACACAAACTTGCGACGCCTTCTCAATGCTCCAATGCACAAACTTCCTGTGCTTCTCTTCGACAATTTCAAAGGCTTTATCCTTCCTGATATTTTTCTAACTCCGAGTCTTTCAGAAAAACTCCTACTCGCACTCCTTGCGGCGATCTCTCAATTACTCCAAGGAATTGAAATTCTTCGACTCTGCGCACTCCCTGCAGCAACAATCTCTCAACAATTTCTCAGGTTCGCAAACTCTTGAGACTTTACTCGCCTACGCACTCCTTGCACGGATCCTGTGCCTAGCTTCCCTTCTGAGAGAATGAGAACAAAAGCTATCTTATCTGAGCTTTCAGAAACAAACCTCTGAACCCTTTGTCAACGCACTCCTTGCAGACAATTCAACTGCACTCCTTGCAGAAACTTTTTCTCAGATAGAGAAACAATTGAAACTCATTTCCCTTACTCTCTCTCTCTCTCTCTCTCTCTCTCTCTCTCTCTATCTATCTGATTTCAAACATTTAACAAGAAATCATACACACATGGCATAAAAAGAAAATGCATGACAGAAAGAGTAAAACATTCATGAGCACAACATTCAATAGTGCATACACAGAGAATATTTGAACACCATTAGTCTGAATCAAAGCCCCTTTTGTATTAATCCATAACTTATGTACATGGAATTCGTCTATACAACTCTTTTCTTCTTCTCTTCTATGCTCTATGTTCTCAATTGACATCCTTCTACAATACACAATGAGGGTGTCTATATCTCATTTCCCTCTTTCATTCTAAACTGTCTAATCTATGCATTAAATTCTATCTACTTGCATTAACTATTATAAATGCCTTCTACCTACTAAGGATGAGAGCGGATCGCTCAAGGTCCTTTTACATTATACAAGTGTCCCCTCCGTTTAATGATCTTATTGTCATTACATAACATTTTCAAAATTTGCGCTGGGTGCTTTTCCAGCTGTCTTTTATCTCCACGATGGCTCGCTTGAGATGCTCCTGCATCAATAATGCTTATAATTTAAAATTGATTAGTAACAATTTTATTTTCTAAGGTGCACAAACTAGCTTAATATTTAGAGCCTTGGAATAGGATTTCGTGAGTAAACTTCTCCAAAGCTATTAAATCAACATATGTGTCTGACTAAGGGAGTGGAGAAATCCATTGTATAATCAGTAATATCAGGAGGCTCCACTTACACTAAAGTTAAGCATGAGGTCACGTGAGGTTGGTTGAAGGTATATCCCCCCGATACCTTCTTAGTGTCAAATATATTTCTGGGGATCTATTCGTATATGGGGATCTTGCTAGTACCTTTACCTCTGTGAGAGGCGGTGCTTTCAAGGTTTATGGATTTGTTTCCCTACCCATATGGTGGATCTGACTTACGACTATTCTCCTGTGCATCAGTTATATCGTGGTTTCTTAGTTTCTTGACTTAGGTACCACACATGTTACTTGTAGGGGTTATTTTGTAGGTACCCTGGGTCAAATAAGGGTCGAACAACACACACCCTTTATGGAGGATTACCTCTCTAAAGGGATCTGACCGGATGGTTGTTAATCCCACGAGAGCCCTTATAACTGATTATGTTACCTTCGATCTTTAGCAGAGGAGTCTCAGGCCCCTCTTGGGTGAGGCATACCTACTTTATAGAGGGAGGCCCCTTTCAACCACTTTATCTTTTTTGTGTGCATATTGGTCTTTTGTTTATTTTACTTCGGTGTGCTCTTTGATTACTAGTTAGCCTTGGGATTTTTTTTTTTTATATCACGAGTCTTGAGTCATCGTGGATCCAGACCAACTTCCCCACAGGACTCACCACTTGTTACAGTTACCACCGCATTTTGAGACTTTTCATTCTAAAAGGCATAAAGTTATCATGTGTGGTACATACACCTCCACTTACCAAACTTGTGATCGTATGAGGATGAGTACTGAATAGAGTCAGAAAGATATTGGGAGTCCTTCAACTCCCATACCCACTATAGTCAACGATACTCCTTCGACACCTTCAACCACTATGGTTGTAGTGCCAGAGGTTCCTATCATCACACATGTTTGTCCTATAGTGAATACTCAACATATAGCCACGACATGTTTTTGGTCCCTTTGTCACTCGTTGGGCTACAATATTCAGTCCATCCCTATATCATTTGGGAAAGTTTGGGAGTAGTCTAAGATACCTGTTTTGTTTCCTTGAAAATAACTCTTAGTAATACAATATTTGTAGCATAAAAAAATAAAGTGATGGATTGAGAATAGTGCCTATCCAAATTGGGGAAATGGAATCAATAAAGGAATCACGAGGGTTTAAAATAGATTAATGGGAGTGGTGAAAAGTGTTTTCACAACATTCCAGACCTCACCATGAATGCTTGATTAATTTTTTGGAAATTAACAAAGTGGAGGCCCTTACAATGGTGCTCTACTTATGCACATGCTAGGAAACAAAGAGTGATATTATCCCAAGTTCAAAGGCACAATGAAACATTTCATTGAAATGATATGACATAATGCTTAAATCCAGAAGATAAAAACAACAAAGAAATGAATAGGTATAACCTCATTTAATCACTCTCCTCATACAGTTGGCTGCCCCACTATAATATCCTTATTACAATGGAATTATTATATTTTTCCAGCACATAAAATTAGCAAGATAAGTCTTTCCATCATGCATAATTTTGTTTGTTTGGTTGGTTGGAATTTACAACCTCTTTGTCAAGGTATTCCTAAATTTGTATAGTGTTGGGATACAAATTTTGCATACACTTTGAAAGGAATGTGTCCTTATGTATTTATTCAATGATAAAGTATTGTCAAGAGTGATAATAGACTAGATACTAGTTCCAAATACTTCTTCATCATCAACTTCTCCTACCCATAATGGTATTTTAGTTTCAATAAAATGTTTATTAGGAGGATAGAGAGGGAGTCTCTTTTGGGACAATCCTTAAGAAATTTTCATGTCCCATATTCCATAACCAATGTAAGTATCTACTGTAGCTAACCATAGTCTTCCAATGATGATGGGATTTCCATTAATGAGTTTATCCTCGGGTTACAACATGATAAAGTCTACTAGATATTCCTGGGAGCCTATTGAGATTATCACTTCTTATAATATTCCTTCAAGGATGACGATAGGCATATCTATCAACCAAAGTATAGTGGGTGTGTGTCTTAATAATTCTCTCAAATTTAATTGAGGATTGTCTCCTTGTCATTACATTGATTATGACCCCTAAATATATCAAGGTATTTTGGATTAAGTACATGTTTATGTATACATATACTACAAGGATGAATAGATTATAATAAATAGGGGCCTTATTATCTATATATGGGTCATTGTAATCCAATGAAATATTAGTCTTCAATTCAAAACATAAATCATTCAAGCCACAAAACCTACCTTTCTGCCTCCATTCAGAAATCAATATCAATTATGGAGATGATATTTACAAGATCTCATTGAACAACATTTAGATCCATTTCCATAGGATATAGAGTATTTGGGAGTGAAAATATTCCCTCACATCATGAGATCAACAAGCAAACCTACAACATTAATTGTGGGTGGATCTCTTTTCATCATTCTAGGTCTCTTGATGCATGGTTCCTTGATACTTTTTTGGTATATGGGAACATATTTGATATCTTAAAGGATTGGAATTTTGACAGATAGATTTTTTAGTTATCCTAAGAGTTTAGTTTTAAATTGGTTGTATGTCCTCTTTTGTTCAATCCTCTTTAGATAAGGCATTTTTTCTTTGTGAATCTTATTGAAAAGGCAACTAGGTTTCTTCTTGGACATCTAGATTCTAAGTCCTTAGGTGGATTTTCTTTTGCTTTCTAGATTTCAACATTATCTAGGAGTTTCTTCTATGCTCAGACATTGTATTGACATTGGATGTATTGTTTAGTCCCATTTACCTACTTTTGTGGTCATTTGTTGGACATTAATAACATTATCTTATCTTATCTACATCTCTTGCAATTGTTAACAACTGACCATGGATGCCTTTTCAATTTCAACAAGTTGTTTGGGATTGAATCACCCTCTTCCATCTTCATTAGGAATACACTAAAGTAGGTTGGTCGACTATAGGAGAAAAGAGCATTGGCGTTGTCAATGAAAGTACTTCCAAGAGAGACCAAGATCACAATAAGTCAATGAAATATGTTACATGAATCATTTCAAATGAATATGGTCTAGTCGTAGTACAAAGTTGGTTTGTTTGCATGCTTGACTCCTAGAATAATTAGCGTGTGTTGTTTGTTCTCCTTAGTTGGCCTTAGGATTGAGTCTGTGTCTAATGGCATCAGTTCCGAGGTATTCCAACTAGCATCATGTCCTATTACCACGACTTGTTGGCATGTGTCATTTGACTCCAAACATGCCCCTATAATGCCCAGATATTATACCAATAGTAATAGAGCATAATACAATTGTGAAAGAGTAACACTATGGTAATCATTATGATTTTATTGTGATACCAACATGATACTAGTAATGAGATAGTGTTACATCTTGATTGACTGATTGTTTCTATCATTAATGGTGTTATAGGATGTACAAGAAAATATGTATTTGTCATATATATATTCATTGAGTGGGGGAAGTCCAGGTAGAATAGAGGAAAGTGAGATATCTAGTAGGTCTAACAGGCAGAGATCAACTAGAGGTGAGAATATCAGAAGAAAATTCCATAGACGCGTGGAATTTTTTTTTCGAAAGGGGGATCATGTTCTTATGATCATGAGAGAATAGATGACGTCGAGGTTTCATTGAGGTACAAACATATAGTGAAACGATGGGTACCCAAGGATCTTCCTGAAATAAACATTGATTTTTGTGTAAACGAAAGGATATATCGGATTGCTCCATCGTCATTACATGGTTTTGGGCTATCTTCAATGGATGGAATTAAAGGTCTGTTACGATGGATTAATTGAATTGATGGAGTACGTCGGACCCTGTTATATCTAAAAAGATTGGATATGAATAGTCCAATATAAAAAAAGTATGTGAAGATATGGCTTGGCTACAAATTATATACAGCTAAAAGACAATGATCAGAATAAAAGAACAACTATCTATATTGACGGAAGGCCAAAAGAAACGGAGAATATTTCAAGGTTTATAAATAGTACATGACCTGCGACCACAAACAAGCGGCCTAATTGCATATTTGAGGGGCGTGAAGGAAACTGTGTATTCGTATGTGCAATAAAATCAATAGTTGTAGGGGAAGAATTATTGATTGATTACAGTTTGAATCGAATAGATACATATGTTAATGATCACAGTTATAATTTTACTGTAATGTGGCAGGCTTATCGTGGTAAATCAAAAGCGACCTCAGAATAGGTAAACGAACACAAAATTTTGAATTGCATTTAATGTGCATTTTATTTTTGTGGCGATCAATTATTTATTTGTTTACATAACTGAATTATCATTTATTTTGTTGAATATGTAGTCGGTGGGATATGATGTTGATGATGATTCGCTCTGCGATAGGGATTTGTATGAATCCCCTGGCCCTATGGTTTTAATTGGAAAAAATATCAATAAAGCAAACAAGGAACTAGCTCACTTGTTAGATATTCTAGATCAAACTCCTAAGGTCAAATAAAGGATCAAAGAAGTTATGACAAGGCTGAAGATATATAAGGTAATAACTATAATTTCAAGTGGTTTTATTTTTATGTCATAAGATCAATTATGAAAGATTGATTTTTAACTTTACATTATCTAAACGAAAAAATGTTTTCTTTCTTATATAGATATTTTTGGATCTAGTTGACACCGACATGCATAGTGTCGGTAGTAGTGGCATTGCACAGACGCCACAGGGTCCCGACGCAAGCCCTCATATAGCTTCCAGGATGTAGCTATTCATATCTCCACCTTCCACACCATTAGGTAGGAGCCACGACACGCACACCGAGGAAGCAACCACACATGTATGATCTGGAGGTGGTGACGAAGATGAGGTCGATGATTTGACCAAATATATGGTTTCTTTTCCTAAAGCAAGACGTGTGCCTAGCACATGGACCCTTAAGGGCACATTTGTGGTCAACTAGGAAGGGCTTCCATTAAACCAAGTTAAAGTCCCAGGTAATTTTTAAAATTTTAATTGTTTCATGTTCTCTATGTAGACAAATATAAATCATCTAAATTATTATTTTTAAATTAATAGTCACATAATCATTTTACGTGTACGAAATAACGATTTTTATAGGTCCTTGGAGAATAAGGCATTGCTGATTTTTTGTCCCACCATACGGGAGAGGTGGAATTCCCAGAATTCCAGCCTCAAAAAAGAATTGATGGATTATCTCGAAAAATGTTTTGGTGTAGACACATTTAATAAGACCTTGGCCACCACTGCAGCTAGCCAAAATTTAAAATGTACACGAGAAACATATAGGAAGCATTTGAAACAAAATTATAGGTATGAGCGTCCTCTGATGATTCCAGAGAGGGAGTGGAAAGCCCTCATTAAGGATGCAAAAGATAAGAAATTGACAAATGAAGGAAAAACACCCTTTGGTCCCAGAAGGTAAATTACAATTTCAATTCAATACCTTCAATTTGTTTTAGATTTAAATAAAATTGTTGTATATATTAACATACTTGAAACTTTTGATGATAGGTTGACTAACACGTCAAAGGCAACAAAAGAAAGGCTTTCCAAATGTGGCCAGCACAGGCTAGGCTAGGGCAGCTACTTGAAGTTGCAATCACAAATTGTAAGTACCTAAATAACTTATTTATATCGCCTTAAAACTTTTAGGTAATTGCAGCAAATAACATCAAAAATACATAGTCTTATGCAATGCAGGGTGACGAGTTTGGTACTGAAACCACAGGGGAAGACCTCCAGCTTGGTTACAAGTACGACTATAAAGTTGTAATTGAACAACGAAAAATATTGGGGAAGTTACCAAGAACTACTTTACAGATAAGGTAAATAAAATTCAATCCACATTAACCTTTATTATTAATATAATATAGTCATGTTGGATATTATTAATATTTACAACTTTGTTTTAATCAGGGGAGAAGCATTGTCAACGAACGCACTAGTATTGGAGAGCAGTGCGTTGATAGCAGTTTGCAACCAAAAGATGGTTCTCCCATGCCATCCAAATATTCCATGGGGGTGCATCCCCACGATGGTGCTATGACGGAGCTAGCACATGACGGTAATATGAATGTATTTTAATCATATACTTAATAATTTCGTAGTTATACATTTTGTACTTCTATTTTTTTTACTTATACATTTATGATTTTCCTTATAAATTTTGTGGTCTCAATGGTAGAGAATGTTGTACTTGAGGCTCATACAGTTGAAGAGGAGCACGCGGGGGAAACCATTCCAACGGTGCCAACCAATGCACTAGGTAAATAATGACATTACAGGTGTTTTTTTAAATATTACTGAACTAGTTTAATGATATTTAAAAACTGGCCATCTAAATTTTGTATTTTTTTTCTTTTGTAGGTGATGCCTCATCACAGTGGCCTCCATTACCCCATAAGTACCCCGCAACTAGGCATGCTCTGCATGAGAGGATGCAATCACAATCAAATTTTGAAGAGCACCTAGAGAACGAAGATGTAGATATTAATGAAATGATTAGGAACTATAGAGCTAAGAAGAAGAGGTTGGCTAAAAGTATTAAATGATGATGTACATGAATATTTTAATAACTATTTAATATGAAATCTATTTTCTATGAAATACTTTTTTTACTTGTTGGGTCGCCAAAATGTCATTCTTTTATCAACCTTTTACTTCACTTTTCACCATATTTTGCTTTCCCACAACCTTACATTAAGACCATTTTCATGATTACATATGAGTTTAGATCTATTATTTTCCAAAGCATTAATTTTAGTATTTTGACTAAGTTTATGATTAAATATTAGAAAAATAATATGTTTTCTCTTATATATCAAAGTGGGATGAGTTCTATGATGTTTACAGGTACATTTTAATACTCCAATCAAGTCATATGATGGAACAGAATAAAGCCTCTTTTCACATCAATTTCCATTCTCTAGTTTTTAGATGTAAAGTTCTTTAGTGTAGTGTATTATGTTATGGAATAGTTGTTACTTTTCTCTTAGGAGAATTGAGATCACTCCAAATCGATCAAGGAAACATTTTATTTCATTGTAAACAATTGTGAATATTAGTATGTATATATGTTTGTTTTTGTTGTAAATATTTCAATAGATTTATATGTTGGGTATTGGGGAATTGAGAGTGATGTAGGGGGGGGGTAGGGGCCATAAGAGCCTCCACATTCACGTGGTTGGCCATATTCAATAGAGAAGTTTATTGGAGTTGTTTGATCTTGGAGAAAACCTCCCTCGATCGAACGGAGAAACAACAAAGTCAATGTTGATTTCGTTGTTGCTACTTCAAATCAAGGGAGGCGGTTTGATCAAATATTAGACGTGTGGCTCCAATAAAATATTCTCGAAACCAAGAGGAGCTCATTCAGGTATGTTTTGAGACTCTTGTAAAAATGCATCTTAGAGTAAATAATGGGCTACAAATATGACTTGTATTGAGTTTTTAGATATTTATGGATGTTGAATGATTTTGGCAGGTACTTTAAGATCTTTCTTCATCGATTGAGGGAAGCTCAAGACTAACAAAGTGTCATACAGCTGAAGAGAAACACACAAGGTCAACAATTCCAACTGTATTGTCGATCAATTCATCAGATCAGGTGTGATTTCTCCTTTCAGCATAATTTATATAGCCATCAATTCTAGTTATGTTTAATGTTTTATGAATTGTTATGTGATTATTTATTAATGCAGAGTTTTCTATGTGATAATCTATTGAGATATATCATATGTCTAGTACTTGGCATGTTCTTGCCTTGCCTCCATTAATGGTAGATACAATTCCATTTATATTGTTTGAAAGAAACCTTGGCTTCCTGTGGGGATTAATGAAGTGTTAGTTCATGCATCTATTGCTAGGGGTCCTCCTAGAATAAGGTCAAATGAACTAAGAAAATTTTCCATAAATAGTGTTATTGTACTATGCATCCTTTTTTCTAGGAATTTTTCCATATCATGGAGCATGTACTGTCCATCCATCCTAAAGATCCTTGCATGTTGATCATGAAAACCTAGAAAGTGCTTCAACGATACAATTTTCCTCCTTTGGTACAAGATGGAAGCTAAGTAGTATGGCTATCTATCTCAATTAGAATAAAATGGTTAGAGCATCTCCTCTCTTTAGTGCAAGACTCAAGATAACCATCATAAACTAGAGGACAACTTAGGTCAAAGGGAGTGAGTTTTTGGGTTATTATGGGCTTGCAAAAATTAGAGCTTCCACGGAAACAATATTAAGCTAAAAACACTTTCCTTAACATCCTTCTTGTATAAAAAGGTATCAGATGTATTGAATTAGCTAATGAGAAGTTAACAAACTATATTTGGGGGAAACCCAAAGTTGATTATATCCATCATTGGGAACTTTAGGCATCTTCTCACTTTCCTCTGGGAAGCAAATGTCATCCAAATGGTAGGTTCCTAAGGGATCATCATAAATAAAATCTCGATGACCAATGGCATAAAAGTCCAAAACGTTTTTTGGACTAACAAGAGTAATTAACTAAGAGTATTTATCATATTTAGGATAAGGTTGATTATAGAACTATGATACCTTATGGTTATATTTGTTAGCAAGGAGATCATGATTAGGTTTCTGATTTTCAGGCTCATATTCATTGATCCAGGGGATCAAATTTTGCTCAAAAATTCAAAGTGCTTGGAATTGCTTCAAATCAAACAAGAGCGTAGGCCTCATCATTACGAACCCAACGCAACTCATTTGGGTTCAAACGGACGTCAGGAGCGAGAGATATCGCGTTCTATTCAAAATGACAAACAAAAGGATGCTGACTGTACAGTCTGTATAGTCCGTACGGCTGCTGAAATGGCAGTCCGTACGACACGTGGCAGAGCTAAGTGGCAAACAGTTGGAAGTTGAGGGCAAATGACATTGTGACACGTGGCACCTTGTTATTGGTTGTTGTATAAAACTTTATTGGAGTCCACCGGGTTCGACCCCATGACCTCCGCCCACGTATAACCTTTGCAAAGTTTGCATTGCCAACGCGCCACACCATATGCCTTGTTATATATATGGTTTCATATTTATTTGAATTTGAGTTTGTTGTATGTTGGCACGGGGGTCCGGGCTGGGGCTTAGCCCCAGCCCCCGGTCACATATTTTGTTGCCATATGACCATTGTTATATCGTGACGCACGCGCGGGTATGCGTTTGGTTTGGATTTAAAATTCGGTTCAAACGGTTATGTAAACTCTTGGCCCTTATTTTTAAACGCGTGGTCACATGGGTCATATGACCTTTCCCTTCACGGTTAGGGGCTAGGTGCACCCGTAACCGTCCTACAGTTTGCACGGTTCTTGCAGTTGCGTCCAGTGCTAAGCTTTTACGCTTAAATATGCGTGTGGGATAGGTTGAGCCAACAAGGGTGCGTTTTGTAGATGCAGAGACAACAAGTTTGAAGGGGGGCTTCCAGGAAGCCTATCTTCTTCAATTTTTGGCCAAACGAGGTGCC
>ML779906.1:1285039-1316105 GCA_009831015.1 Picea engelmannii | reverse complement strand
ATAGGTTTATCTAAAGAGGGCTTCAGGAAATCTAGGCCGATCCGTACACAGGTGTTGTCTGATGCACTACCACTCGAAGGGGTACCAACAGGGGTTACAAGGGTGGCCAACAGATGTGCGCTTAAGAACCACTTGTATTTCCTCCATGTATGAATCCCTCAACCGCGGGTTTATGCACGTAATGACAGATCTCTGTGGCTTAAAGACGCCAGAATACGTCTCTACCTTGAAAAAAAAATACCCACAATTTCTGCCAAGGAAAGTGATCTGATACCACTTGCAAGATACTAGATATATAAAATATGCAGAACATAAATAAAATGCTAGAAATGGCAGAATAACAGTAAAATATCCAGCATAATCTTCACAATACACAAAAATGATATATGAAATAGCAATAGAAAAGCACTTCGATTCAGAAAGCAATGTTCACAGGCCTCTTCGGGGGGGAAACCTCCAGTCAAGCAGCGCTCTATTACAATAATCTCCAACCTAGGGTTTTCATACCCTCGACCCTTATTTATACTAAATGTGTCTATTAAGAGAAGCATCTAGAGGAAGATCCTTCTAGAAGCGGAAGCTTCTATTAGGTCTTCTTACATCCGCCTTATTCTATTTTATTGAAAGGTCTTATTAATATTGACCTTTATTACATNCGAATACATTGATCTACCTATGTGCAGGTTAGGACCTTAACAGTTTTCAACAAGTGCCTTGAATTATTTAAACTTGTTGAATACTTCACTTTTAGCTTTCAAAAAGTAAATCCAAGTTTTACTTGAGAAATCATCAATAAATGAAACATAATATACATACCTGCTAAGTGAGGTGGCTGACATCGGTCCACACACATCTGAATGTATGATGTCCAAGGCTCCTCTGGATTTTCTATCACTGCTTGGAAACGGTTTCTTCACGTGCTTGCCTTGTGTGCATCCCTTGCATATGCCTTCATGATTCACTTGGATTTTTGGTAAACCTATCACCATCTTACTCACGATTGGTAGTGCTTTGTAATGTATGTGAGAAAATATTTTATGCCAAAGCTCACTTGTAGTAACTATACTGTGTACTAATGTTGAAAATGAATGCCCTTTTAACTTGTATAGGCCTCCTTCTTGAACACCAATCACTACATCATCATCAATAGATTTTCCTTTTGGCCACATGAGAACTTCACCATCAATGAAGGAAATTATAATCCTTTCTCATCCAAAGATGAGATAGAAAGGAGATTCTTCTTCAAACCAGGTACATACAAAACATCCTTTTGTAGTATGCTTCTCCTACTCCTTTAATGGGATACTAATAGTCATCACCAAGCTTCATCTTGTGATGTGAATCCTTCTAAACTAATTTTGAGAAAGAATCTGTGTAACATGTCATGTACTTAGTAGCACCACTATTAATAAGAAATGAGTCACTTCCATGAGTGATTGTACCTGTAAGAGATGATATCAATACATATTATTCGCTTGATTCATCTTCTTTGGCTCTTTCTTGATCAAGTTCATCATCTTATGCGGAATGAGAATGATGTCTTTTATACTTTCATTTTCTAACTTGACCTTTAGAGTTGGTACAGTTTATTGCAATGCGTCCCATATTTTGACAAATGGAGCATCTGTAATTTGAGAAATCCTTCTTAAACTTCTGTGTCTTTTGTAACCCATGAGGCTTCTTATGTGATTGAATTTCTTTCTAGCTCTTTCATTTTCTTGCATGAGTTGCTAGAGCTTGATTTTCCTCATCGCTTAGTTTCTCTTCTTTTGCTACCAATCTAGCTTCTTCCTAAGTGAAATCCTCCCATAGTCTACTAAATCTTGTTAGCCTTATTCTTGAACATATTCCTTGAATGAATGATTCCCAAGATCTAGGGAGACCATTCAAGGTATTCATTACTAATTCATTTTCTTTGATTGTGTCTCAAATGGATTCAAGTTGTTCTTTGATTTGAGACACCCTTGTGAAGTAGGATTGGGTAGTTTATGAACTCTGCATATTCACATTCTTGAGTTGTGTCCTCAAGGTCATCTTTCGATTGATATTATTTCCTTCATACAATCAGGATATGACATCAAACATTTTCTTGAGATTTGTCAATGATGAGACATGAGGGATCAAATGATCCTTGATAGAATCAACAATGATTCTCTTTGCCTTAACTAGGTTCTTTTTGTGCTTTGCCTTGGCCTCATCTTCGTCTGGTTCTGGAACTTATTCTTTGATGAAATATTCTAGGTCATCCTCTTCTAGAATGAGAATCACTCTATACTTCCATGCTCGGAAGTTATCAACACCCTCAAGCTTATCATCAAGCTTGGTATTGGGTGCCATGTTGACCTTGAATGGTAATACAATAAGAAAAAATGAAAAAATTTCAAAGAAAGGTTTTGAAATTACCAAAGAGTGTGATATGCCAAGGTGAACTGCTCCAACTTGAATCTGCAGCTGACAAGACGTCTTGATCTAGGGTTTATGAGGAAACCCTAATTTTTCAAAATGAGAATTTTGGAATTTTGCTCTGAGGGAAAGATATGCCCTCCTTAGGCGAGCTCCTTGATAACTTTACTTTGACTAGCATCCTCCAGAAAGTGAGAGAAATCACCTTCTATGTTTTTATGCAATTGTTGGTAGTTGTTGCAGTTGCAGCACAAGTTGCAGTTTTCAAATCTTCGTCAAACTGAGAATCTAAACCCAAGGAAATATGTGCTAGGGTTAGGAGAGTCTTCCTATGGTATTCATTTCCCCAACGAGTTATTCTATACTGTGAGAATGGATTCTTTCAGGCCCACTCTGATACTATGTTAAAATTTATCTTAAGTAATCAAGTGTATCCAGTATTCTTTAACTTTAAACTATTAAAACAATAATTGCATGCAAATGGATCATTGAAAGAAAGATATCCACTGTATACACAAGATTTATCCTAGGAAACCCTTGTGGGGGAGAAAACCCAACAAAGCTTCTTCAATCTAGATTCGTCAACAAGTATAATGTCTCTCTCAAGAGAGATATCACCAAACATAAGATAATCAGGAGATAGACCAGAAACCTTAACCAGAATAGGGTAGTGCACCACTAGACCAAGACAGTCCTCCAATAGATAACCAAAACCTTTACCAGAACACCCGTCCTCAGTAGTTGTGTCTCCTCCTTAGACTTGCGCACTTTTCCTTGTGTGAGAGGGCTTGTGTTGTGTGTTCTTCAAGTGAGGCACCTAGCCTCTTATAAATACAAGTTGAGCCACCCAGAATTAGTTCATGACCGACTTGTACACTTTTCCCTTTCTAATTTACAATTGACTTTTACAAAGGCACAATAGGGTCATATTTACAAATATAACATAATATTGTTCTTTAGGGTTTTTTCTTGGTCTAATACAATATTGATACAATAAGAATATCTTCTGAACCTACTCAAACTTCAAAAATAAAACTAGTGCCTTTATTCTTTTGGGATTATGGATTCAAACTATGAACTCTCTTGCTAAAAACCTCTTGACAAGGTTGAAACATGGACTTTGGATAAAACCTTAAGGTAGTCCACTACAAACCTTGGAAGGTTATCCTATAGGAAGACAACTAGGGTAGTCCACTACAAACCCTAGAAAATCATTAGATGTCCTTTAGCAAGCTTTTAAGACAATATCAAGGGAAGGTAATTCACTACAAACCTTCCTAGGGTTTACAAGATAAGATCTATTCGAAACAAATACAAAGAAACATGTGTTGATGTTATGGTAGTTGCGGGAGGTATAAACCTTTACATGTAACCTTTGACGAGACTAGAATATTCCGAGAAGCAAGAGAAACCCTAAATAGTTGTGTAATAATCCTAGAATACAAGTCGGCTCAAGAGAATAATTTATATTAAATTATTATCCTTCAGAAGAAGAAGTTGGCCCAGTTAGGTCACTTGGAGGACTATAAACAAAGGGTGCTTGAGCTCATTTGCACTCACTCACTCTCACAACTGCATAAGGACTAGTGGTGTGCATGACTAGTGGAGAGTTGCAACAACTAGAGTGGTGACTTGGTCTTTGGTTATGGTTTGGAATTTCTGATTGGTATTCTAGCTTTGGATAGAGGTACGCTACCTTGGTTGGATATTGGTTCTAGTTATTTCTTCTGGAATTATTCTATATGTCAAGGTTAAGGTGCTCAGGGATGGCCTTTGTGCCTATGGTTGGGTGAAAATATAGTGATATTCTCTATGGTGAAACAAGCATACCTATTATTTTAACAGGTTGTGAACCCACATTATATTTAGACAGTCTAACCATTGGAAGGTAGATTGGGAGGATTTGCTCAGTTGTAGTTGCAGTTGCATTCAAAGTTTTATTGCAGCAACGAAACCCTAACCCTCTTGTTGAGGCACATTAAGTGAATCTCTTGACCTAATTCTTGGATAGCCTAGTGCACCCTAGCCAAGTGCACCTCTTGGTACTCTCAGCAAGCCAAGGATTCAAGTTTGATTTTTTGGTCAAAATCAAAGGTTGACCAATCCAAAGCAGTCATGACTTACTCTTTGAAGTCAGAAAACAAGTTAGAAGGGGATTTAAACTTCAGAGCATAGAAGACAAGGATTGACCTCATCCTTTCCAAGAATAAAGTCCTAGATATCGTGAAAGGCAATATCATGGAACCATAGTTTGAAGCAGGAAAAGAGAAGGAACCTCAAAACATTGTAGCATTGGAGAAGTTCAAGGATAATGACATTAGTTCTATGAGTATCATAGTGGACTCTATAAATGATCACTTGATACCCTACATTTCTCATCGAGACTCATCCAAGAAGATGTATGATGCCCTAACAAACCTTTTCTCAGTCAGAAATATTGGACAAGTGATGAGTCTGAAGAATGACCTTCATGATATAAATATGACAAATGATGACACCATAGCTTCATACTTTGTGAGAATTTATCATTTGAGAGATCAACTACAAGCTATTAAAGAATCCATCCCAAAAAAAGAAGTTGTGAACATAGCACTCAATGGTCTCTCTAGATCATGGGATGCATTTGTTGCAAGCATGAATACAAGGAAGGAGCTTCCAACATTAGAAGAACTTTGGACCTGTTGTACACAATAAGAGAGAAGTTTAAACTCCAATGGAAAACCTCGAAAGGAAGAAGATGCTCAAGCCTTTGCAACAAAGTTCAAAAGACATGGAGGTAAGAAAAGATTTGATTCAAGAAAGAAGTTCAAGAGAGATATGTCAAAGGTACAATGCTTTTAATGCCATGATTATGGCCACTACAAAAGGAATTGTCCTAAACTAACAAGGAAGAGAAAAGATAGACATCATGCATCAACTAACAATGATGATGAACCCTCAAAGAAGACAAAGCATGATGAGACAAATTTCTTCTATTACTCAACCCTTACCGGAACTGTTGAGGATGACATGTGGTTGATTGATAGTGGAGCTTCAAGGCATATGACAGGTGGTCGTAAGAATTTCTCAAGCATGAAGGAAAAGGAGACACCTCATAAAGTAGAGCTTGGAGACAAGAACTCTTATGCAGTCAAGGGAAGTGGACAAGCTACTATCAAAATAGAATCAGGTAACTCTATCCATCTTAGTAATGTTTTATGTGTTCCTGGTTTGAAAAAGAATCTAGTATATATTTCCTATTTAGAAGAGAAAGGAGATAGAGTAGATTTTGTAGATGGAAAATTTCTTGTATGGTTTAAAGACTCCAAGATCGAAAATGATAGAGTTATTGGAACCCGTGAAGGAAGGTTATATAAACTCCTAGGTCAAAATACTCAATCCCTAGTACATGATGAAATCAACCCTAGTGAGTTATGGCATAGAAGGTATTCTCACCTTCATTATCAATCCTTTCAATCCCTGAAACAGATGGTTGTAGGCATACCAAATTTACAATCAATACATGAAGGTGTGTGTAGAGGATGTGCACTTGGGAAGAATATTAAGAAACCATTCCCAAGTAGTGAAAATAGATCCAAAGGGATCTTATACCTAATACATTCAAATGTATGTGGACCTATGTCAGTGAAGTCTCTAGGAGGATCTCTTTACTATGTAACATTCATATATGACTTCTCAAGAAAGACATGGTTGTTTCTGTTAAATACTAAGGATGAAGTATTCAAAAAATTCCAAGAATTCAAGGTTGAAGTAGAGGACCTAATAGATAAGAAGATGAAGACAACAAGATCTGATAATGGAGGAGAATACACCTCCAAGGAGCTCGTTTCCTTTTGTAAATAAATTGGGATTAGGAGGGAGCTCATTGTCCCTCAAAATCCTCAACTAAAGGGTGTGGCTGAAAGAAAGAACAAAACCATTGAAGAATCATTCAATGAAATGATACTTATCGAAACTTATCTATGTTCATGTGGGGAGAAGTAGATATGCAAGTTGTTTATGTTTAGAATAGAAGTCCACATAAAATATTGAAGAACGTGACTCGTGAAGAATCCTTCTCAGAAAATAAGCCAAGCACTGAACACTTGAGAATATTTGGATGTCTAGTATACATTCATGTTCCCAAGGACAAGAGAAAGAAGTTGGAACCCTCAGGAAAGAGAGGAATATTCGTTGGTTATAGTGAATCATCAAAAGTTTATAGAATCTATGTTCCAAGTCAACGGAAGATTGAAATAAGTAGAGATTTAACTTTTGATGAAAGGATTGCATTTAAGAAGTCTATAGAAGAATCTGTAGAATCCAACGAAGAAGAGGAACATGAAGATACCAAATAAAAAGTACATGTTATCCAGAACAACCTAATGAAGAACAAGAACCACTACATGAATCTGTGGAACCAATTGTTATACCTAAGACAAGAAAAAGACCAACATGGCTTGAAACTACTTTGTGGGAAGCAGAAAAGAATAAGGCCCCCATTGGTACTTTCAAACAAAGCAAGAAACCCAAAAGGTTCACTAGTTATGTGGCACTCATGACAAGTTTGGTTAATGCAGAACCTTCCACCTTTGAGGAAGCAATTAAGAAGAAAGAATGGAAGGAGGCCATGATGGAAGAATACCAATTCATAATGAAGAATTATGTATGGGAAGTTGTGTCGAGGCCTAAAGATAATTTGTAGTCACTTTAAAGTGGGTGTATAAGATAAATCTTGTTGTAGATGGAAGTATTGATAAGTACAAGGTGAGATTTGTGGCTAGAGGGTTCTCCCAACAGGAGGGAGAATATTATGATGAGACATTTTCTCTAGTTTCTAGATATACATCTATCAGAGCCATAATATCTCTAGCAGCTTCCATGGGTTGGAGTTTACATAATATGGAAGTAAAGACACCTTTCTAAATGGAGTGGTTGAGGAAGAAGTATATATAGAGAAACCTCAAGGTTTTGGCGTACACCCAAAAGAAACCCATGTATGCAGATTGAAGAAATCCTTGTATGAACTCAAGCAAGCTCCAACAGCTTGGTATGCACGTATTGAGAGCTACTTGAAAAGACTTGGATTTTCCAAGAGTCATGTTGATCCAAATCTCTATTACAAGGTTGTGAAAAATGCACCTGTTATTCTACTGTTATATGTTGATGACTTGTTCCTAACAGGTGCAGAGCCTCTCATTATTCAGTGTAAGAAGGAGCTATCCATTGAATTTGATATGAAGGATCTTGGTCTCATGCACTACTAATTGGGACTAAAAGTATGGCAGAAGCATGGTGAAGTATTCCTAGGACAAGGGAAGTACATTGTAAATATCCTTCAGAAGTTTGGGACGATGGATTGTAAATCCATGGAAACTCCCATGGTAACAGATTTGAGGAAGTTGAGAGACTCTGATTCTGATCCAATAGATTCGTCCATGTACCAGCAGTTGATTGGCTACTTGATGTATTTGGTAAATAATAGGTCGAACATATGCTTTGTTGTGAACATGTTGAGATAGTTCCAAGTGGAACCTAGACAAGAGCATTGGGTGGTTGCAAAGCATATCTTGAGATATCTTTGTGGGATGATAATGTATTGTTTGAGATATGCCTCAAATAGTGAATTAAAGCTGCATGGATTTACCAATTCAAATTAGGCAGGAAGTGCGGAAGATAGAAAGAGTACTTATGGACTATGTTTCAGTTTGGGTTTTTCTATGATTTCATGGGCTAGCAGAAAACAAAATTTTGTTGCACTCAGCACTGTGGAAGAAAAGTATATTGCAGATTGTGATGCTTGTACATGTAGATTTTAACCTTGTACAATATTTACTACAAATAGATTTTTAGTAAAAGAACAAAAAATATACAATGGCAAATACAAACATTACACATAGATTTTTCCCCTGGAAACCCAAATCGAGAAAACCAACGTATTTTATATTCATTCATAGTATTACATTGTTTACAATACAATATACATATAGGAGCCAGCGGCATCCAAAACCCTAACCCAATGACCTGGATTAGTCAACAACCCTAATTCCTTAACCGGAAATAGAAAACCATCGACAAAGAAACCATGTGTCGAAAAACCACCTAAATATGTGACACTACTACTTGTGCAAAGAATATAACACATACCCAACAGTACGGAAGCAGTGTGACTCTGTAAGTTGGTTTATGGACTATTTGATCAGGTGTTGGATTCAACCGTGATATATTGTGATAACCAGAGAACCCAGTGTTTCATGACAAGTCGAAGCACTTTGAGATCAAGTATTATTTTCTTCGTGATAAATTCCAAAGGGGAAAAGTGGTTCTCCAGTATATCTCCATTGATGAGAAGACTACAGATATTTTGACGAAGCCTTTATCCAAGATAAAGTTTGCATACTTGAGGGACAAAATGGGGCTTGTGGAGATTGCTCCCTTGGTTGAAAGGGAGGATATTACTTCCTTGGTTAGGAGAGAGCACTGATATGTGGCATCATGGATTGTCAATGAGTTGTGGATATGTATCATGCTAGTATAGCTTAGAGATGATCATACAACTTAGAGAAGACATAGTGAGGCATTGATCTACATTATGTGAGTATAGCTTAGAGGTGGACATACAGCTAAGAGATGATGCATTGGCATCATGCTAGTTATGTTCATCCTAGTACGGCTTAGAGATTATGTAGATGATACTCCAAATCATGCCAGTGCATCTTAGATATGATGCATGCGCATCATGCTAGTACGGCTTAGAGGTTATGCAATTGATGACATTGTTGATGCATGATGATATCAGATGATTTGATTGTTTTGGAGACTGTATGTCTCTGGCCAGTAGTTGTATGCTATTATGGTGGATGTGATCCAATGGTAGTGATTGTATGTCATTGGTTAGTAGTTGTGTGCTACTAGGATTGGTTGTATACCACTAGATAGTAGTTGTATACTAATATGGATAGACATAGTTGTGTTCTATTGGATGGCATTATGATTTCCATGGAGACTATTGTTAGAAATAATGGATGTGTTCATTTAACCATAGACAATATAACAATATTGTCACCCAACCATAGGCCGAAGCCACACCTTAGCACCTTAACCTTGACAGAGAATGATTTTGGAAGCAAACCAATAGCCAACCAAGGCTAATGCACCAAGAAATATTGATCAAAAAGTCCAACCATAACCAATAGAAATTCCAATCCTAAACCGATAATACAAATTGTAGTAGTTGTGGTTGCAGCTACTACCCAGACTTGCGAACTTGCCCAGTTTCTACAGTGCGCACTTCTTTCGAGATGAAATTTTGAGTTGTGTATGCCAAATGAGGTCTAGCTACTTATATTTATATGGTTTTTCCTGAGTTGTCTGGGCCAACTTCTCATTCTGGAGGCTAAATACTTAATACTAAATATTTCCTTGAGCCGAATTGTCTTCTAGGGTTATGTTCAATGCTTTAGGGTTCCTTCTTGCTTCCCAAAATATTACATTCTCATCAGGGTTACACGTGGAGGTAAATAACTCCCACAACTTCCATAATATCAACATTCCCTCCTAGCTAGGGAGGTATTGAGCACAAACATACCATTCAACTGGTAGCATCATCATAGTCGTATAGACTATCTCATGATTATATCATGAGCACCATCGTCACTATCATATGATAGCATCAACTGCATCATATCTCAAAGCCATACTCTATCTGATTAGTCAGGCATGATGCTGGATAAGTCACTCACTCCACAGAGTGATACAAGGATCATTCTTCTAATCTGGACATACGTCCTAGAAGAAGGACTATCCCAACAGATGTTAAAAGTTATGCCATTGACTACAGAGACCATTCTTATAGGATGTCAATCTATGACTATTTTCTAATCAAGTTATAGAGACCTGTCTCAATCTGTATGCCTTAGAAAATATCGGTCTTGAACCATTTTCTTAATTGAGCCACAATATGTGCCTTAGGAAAATACTAGTCCATGACATGTCAGCAAACTGTCAACCTAGACCATTCTCCAGAGAGAGAATACTTGTCCACCAACAATATATTCTATCTAGACCATTCTCTACCTGGAGAATGTATGTCCACAATCAAACTAGCTATCCATCTAGCTAATAATCATTTTCAACACTATTGATAGTCTACATGGAAATCAGAACAATGTCATTCAATAGAACACAATCATTTCTATCCATAGTAGAACATAACTACAATCCAGTGGTACACTACCACACCAAGTAGCACACAACTACTTACTCAGTGACACATAGTCACAACCAGTGGAACACATCCCCCATAGTAGTATACATCTACTTTCCAGAGACATACGGTCTCCATAGAAATCATATCATCTGATATCAACTTGCAAAGAAAAACAATATCATGATATAAACTAAGTCATCTAGGCCATTCTTCCACTCACATCTGTGAGATCTGGAAGAGCATATTCCCTTCGAAATTAAAACATCAGCCATGAGATATCTGGACTATTCTTCTCAAGCATAGAAGAATAATTTTCCTAATTTATGAGCCTGTACCATTCACCTATCTGGGCCATTTCTCCGGCACTAAACAAAGTGAAACCTGGAGAGAATGATTCTGCCCTAGGGAATGCATTTCCCTGATTGCTAAACCTGGACCATTCACCTAACTGGTCTATTCCTCCGGCACTAAACAAAGTGCAACCTGGAGAGAATGAGTTTGCCCTAGGGAATGACTTTCCGGACCATTTCCTAAGGAAATGATTGTCCTGCACCAACCTCCAAAACAGACCATTCTTCGTAAATTCTCACAACTGTGAACTTTGAAAGAGTGATTTCTTGGTGAGGTGGACCATTCTACTTTACCACTACTGAGAGTGTTTGCCAAGAAGAAATATTTTCCTAGACCATCACCCCACATTGGCCACAAGGGGAATCATTGTCTATGGTACATTAGCAATGTATCAAACCATTTTCATTACGAAAATGACCATCCGATATGGACCATTTTCCGAACTGGAAAATGCCTCTCTGTCAGAAATCTCAAACTACTTTTCGAATGGGAAGGAACTGCTCATCCTGGACCATTTTTCGAACCGAAAAATGATTGTCCATAAATTGATAACACATAAGTTCTCCCTCCCAACCTGGGAATTATCTCTTCCCTTTTCAATAAGGAAGTCGTCTCCACAAGCTCCAGCTTGTTTCTTGAGTACGCAAAATTTTTCATCTTGGACAAAGGATTTACCAAAATGTTTGTTATATGCTCATCTGTGGAGATATATTGGAGAACCACTTCTCTTTTTTGGACCTCATCACGGAGAATGTAATGCTTGATCTCAATGTACTTCAGTCTTTATGGAACACTGGTTTTTCTCTAAAGGCTTCATGTAGCTCTGGTCATTATAGTATATCATAGTTAGATTCAGCTCTTTTGTTTTCTGATAGCTCATAACATTGTGACAAGGCTCAAACTAGAACATATCCAAGTGGCACTTCTTATGTCATCGTGAGAGTTTTGTCATGGATTAGCAATCCATCATCCTAGACTTCTGAGTAACCATTCTGATACAATATCTCTGTTATAGAAATTTTTCACCACGCTTATGTTGTGCAATATTGGAGGCTCTACACCAAGTTGTTTAAATCCATACAATATTTTCTTACATCTGCATACAAGAGTCTCTTTCTGGTATACCTAAAAACCTTGAGGTTGCTCTACATACGCTTCTTTGTTCAATTACTATGTTGAGGAGAATAGTCCTTACATTCATCTGATGTGAACTCCAACCCATGGATATGGCAGGAGATATAATGGCTCATGTATGTCTGGTTACTGGAACAAGCTATCAACGTAGTCTTATCCCTCCATCTAGGATAACCTTTAGTTTTGGATCTCGTAATGATCCCATTAATAAGTCTTCCATACATTGTTCTTTATCACAACTTCCATTTCTTCTTCTTGATTTCTTCTAGAGGGTTCGGACCAAGCTGGTAGTCTTGTGATTCTCGATATAGTGACAGATTGTTCTAGATTTTCTTTCTCTCTTGGAATCTTCATGTTTCTCTTTAGCTCTTGGGTCCATGGAGTTTTATATAGATTCCATGCCATGAAGATTCTGACTTCTTCCTTTCGTCATAGGATCATGGATGTGGATGGAAAACCAAGGATATTTTAAAGCTTCTTTTCGAAGAAAACTTCTTCTAAATTCAAACTGAACATGTCTTGTTTTTCATGGTTGCTACCATTGATGGGAACATGGATCGATACTACATAATCCTCAATGGATCGTATTATTTAGGATTATCTCCCTCCTAATACTTTCTTCATTAATTAATGCATTCTCTTCTTTTGGAATTATATAATTGGCTCCCTCCATCTAAGAGAGTCCACGCTTTCGTCTGCATCTTTATTGCCTTCTACAAATTGTCACAAGTCTTTTTCTAATTTCCTCTTGAATGTTGACTTCTTTCTGTTTTTACTTCTTCCAGGTTTCTTCAAGTTTGATTATGATTTCGGCTTATCTTGCAGTTGTTACTTATGTTAATAGTTTTCACATGAATTTTTACCAAGGGTTATCGATGTACTTCATCTTTTCATATGTATTGCTTGACTTGCAGTCATCGTGATAGCAATCCTTATCTTGTTATTATTCAATATGTATTTTTCTCTTTGAACATCTTATCTTCTAAGAAATAGATATGCAAGATATCTACAGAAACTATGTAAACATGGTATGTACAAGAAATATGAAGAATATTGTTACCTTGTCTTAGAAGAAGAAGTTTCTTTTGTCCTTCTTGGCCTTATTTGAGGGTTCCCTTTCTTCAGCAACTAATGCTTCGTGTGTTTCCTTTTTTTTATTTAACTTGGGACAATGATTCTTGTAGTGACCATATTTTCGATAATTGAAGCATTGTATTTTTGACATATCTTTCTCTTGATTTGGTTTCTTCCTGGATCCAGACTTCTTTTTATTCCTGAAATTCTTGAACCTTGTTGTGAAGGCTTGATCATCGTATTTCTTTTGGGATTTCTCTTTTGCACTAATCCTTGATTCTTCTTGTGCACAACAATTCCAAAGTTCTTCAAATGTGGGATACTCCTTCCTTGTGTTCATGCTTGCGGAAAATGCATCCCATGTCTTGGGAAGACCATTGAGTACTATATTAACTAGTTCCTTCTCTGAAATGATCTCTTCAATAACTTGTAGTTGATCTCTTAACTGAGATATTCTCACAAGGTATTATGTTATGTTGTCATCATCATTCATTTTCATGTCACGAAACTCATTCTTCAGACTCATTACTTGTCCAATGTCTCTGACTGAGAAAAGGTTTGTTATGGCATCATACATCTTCTTAGATGACTCAAGGTGGGAGATGTAGGGTGTCAAGTGGTATTTTACATAGTCCAGTATGATACTCATGGCATTGATGTCATTGTCTTTGAACTTCTCCATAACTGCAACATTATGAGCTTCCTTCTCTTTTCCTTCTTCGAACTGTGGTTCCATGATCTTTCCTTTCATGATGTCCAACACTGTATTATTAACAAGGATGAGGTCAATCCTTGTCTTCCACGCTCTGATGTTAGAAGCCCCTTCTAATTTGTTTTCTGACTTCATAGAGTAAGTCATAACTGCTTTGACTTGATCAACCTTTGACTTTGACCAAAAAATAAAACTTGACATCTTGGCTTGTTGAGAATAACATGAGGTGCACTAGGCTAGGATGCATTGGGCTATCCAGAAATTAAGTCAATCTCTTCATTTAAGGTTCCACAACAAGAGGTTTAGGGTTTTGTTGCTGCAGCAAAAACTGGCTGCAACTGCAACTACAACTGAGCAAATCCTCCCAATCTATCTTCCAACGGTTAGACTGTCCAAAGATAGTGTGGGCCCATAACCTGTTATAAATAATGGATGTGCTCGTTTAACCATAGACACTATAACAATATTGTCACCCAACCATAAGCTGAAGCCACCCCCGAGAACCTTAACCTTGATAGAGAATGATTTTGGAAGAAAACCAATATCCAACCAAGGCTAATGCACCAAGAAAGACTCATCAGAAAGTCCAACCATAACCAATAGAAAGTCTGAGCCTAAACCGAGAATACAGATTGTAGTAGTTGTGGCTGCAGCTACTACCTAGACTTGCGCACTTGCCCAGTTTCTATAGTGCACACTTCTTCCTAGCTGAAATTTCGAGCTGTGTATGCCAAATGAGGTCTAGCTACTTATATTTATACTATTTTTCCTGAGTTGTCTGGGCTGACTTCTCATTCTGGAGGCTAAATAATTAATATTAAATATTTCCTTGAGCCGACTTGTCTTCTAGGGTTATGTTCAATGCTTTAGGGTTTCTTCTTGCTTCCTAGAATATTCCATTCTAGTCAAGGTTACACGTGGAGGTAAATACCTACTGCAGCTACCATAATATCAACAACTATCATCAGTGTTAGATAGTGATGTATGATCATGAGATAGCATGTGGAGCTATTGGTGTTTCTACTGGATGAATGGTTTGTTTGTGCTCAATATCATTGCATGTAATACCTCCCTAGCTAGGAGGGGGTATTGATGTTACGGTAGTTGTGGGAGGTATTAACCTCTACATGTAACCTTTGATGAGACTAGAATATTTTGGGAAGCAAGAGAAACCCTAAATATTTGGGTAATAACCCTAGAAGACAAGTTGGCTCAAGAGAACAATTTATATTAAATTATTAGCCTCCAAAAAAACAAGTCAACCTGGTTAGGTCACTTGGAGGACTATAAATAGAGGGTGCTTGAGCTCATTTGCACTCACTCACTCTCACAACTTCATAAGGACTAGTGGTGTGCATGATTGGTGGAGATTTTCAACTACTGCAGTGGTGACTTGGTCTTTGGTTATGGTTTGGACTATATGATAGGTACACTAGCTTTGGAGAGAGATATGCTACCTTGGTTGGCTATCGGTTCTAGTAATTTCTTCCAGAATTATTATGTATGCCAAGGTTAAGGTGCTTAGGGGTGGCCTTTGTGCCTATGGTTGGGTGAAAATATAGTGATATTGTCTATGGTGAAACGAGCACACCTATTATTTTAACGATATGCATTATCATCACTTTGATAAGCACATTCACACTTCATACATTCATAAGTAAATCCAATTTTTTTTAGAAAGAACACTTAATAGGTGAATCAATTCTCATCCCTAAAAAACCTTAACCATGAATCATCCATCAAACTTGAGAAAGAATCCATACATCATCTCTCAAAAAAGGTGCATAAGGCATTCATCCATAGCAAAATAAAAAAGATAGAAGTAGACAAATACAAGTACTCCTCCACAAGTAGAAATGATGCTACCAATGAGGGAGCACCACCTCTATTTATATGAGGAAACCAAGCACCTCACCTCAATACGCTAATATCCACTAAAAGCCCCTAAAAACATAAGAAATCCATGATACAAGGTGCACAGTTCTAGGTCGACCCCCAAAAATGCCTCTAAAACAAAGATACAATGCAAAAACATGAAAATTTCCTCTAAAAATGCCACATATGTGAATGTAGAAGGCTCATGAAGTCTGACGTCATTTCCAAATGGGGTGTAAATTCCCCAAAATTCACGTCTCTCCCCAAAAGGTAAAAAGTACAATCAACAGTCATTCCTCATCAAGGTCACATCTCCTCGTCAAAAAATGTGCCAACTCATCATATGATGTGATACCTCAGCTCAAGCAACTGTCACATCATCATCAAGTACAATGTCCCATCATATGTGCAACATTATCAAGTTAGAGCATGACGTCATTAAGAGAAAGGGCTCCATGAACTCTCCCAAGAGGTGTACCATCATCATCACATGTCACGTCTGTTAGCGATCAAAATGCATAGGTTTGTTCAGAGCTTTTTTATCTCTCTCTCTCCATGTTTCACTCATTTTTCTTATTCGCCTTTGGCCAATGTCTTAAACTTCTAGTTTCCTTATCAGCTCTCATTGATCATGATTGCTCCAAACCTTTGTTATTCAGTCTTCAACCTGCATTCCAAAACTTTTCTTACAACACACATGTCAGTAATCAACACTAGAAACATCACGCAAAACATAAAGAGCCCAGCTGGAAGCATCATACAGTCCAATACAAAGCTCAGCGTTAAGTGCCAAGTTCACTTTGCACTCAAACTCATTGAATTAGTTATGAGAGATTCATGTATGACTGCCAAGTGCCTGAGAGATGAAAATAGGTGTCGGAGAGGTTGCTCGAAATGTGGAATTACAAGAACAATCATTGTGCCAATCTAGGCCAACTCATAAATCAAGTCCACATTTCAAGTCATCAAATCCCAACATCAAACTGATTTCAATCTCTTGATTTTACCAAATCAAACCTCGCCATATGCAAAGATTGTAATATCTAGATTTGCGTGAGACATGGGATTTGTCCATCCACGGTTTGATAAAATTTATGTAGGTATGAGACCACATGCAAAGGTCATGCATATGTTTATTGTTGAATATAGTTTGGTTATAAATCGTTTTGACAGGTGAAAGCATCAGATCGCATGCAATCGCATCACGAAGAAAGCCACGGGGAGGTTCAGAGTTTGACGGCTGCATCAATGGGTTTGTCACTCCCAAAGTGATTCGATTTCTATTCAAAATTCAAAGCTTTTTTCTGTATATGGAAAACTGATGACCTACGATGCTTCACGTACTGGAACCATCGAGGCCGCGCATGCCAGGGGCGAGTATTCCATTGAGATAAGCATCGACCAGGGTTCAACTCCCACTTGCGTCATTTACTTCTAGAACCAATACCTCAGACAGGTCATTCTCAGAACTCAGTGGCAGCGGACAGTAAGGAGGATGGCTTGAGTCCAGCCAAAGAAGTAATAAGTTGACTGCCTAGCTGGCTTACTCTTTAAAGTAAATGGTCAAAATTATTATCTCTCATTTGAAGTAGATGGAATGCAATACTGTGTAAAAAAAATCATGTTGTAGGAGTATTCGAAGATGCACATATCTCCCAAATCAACAGCCATCATCGTCAGAGGCCCTAGCTATGAAAAAATGTCATTCTTTGAATGCAAGTACAGTTTCACTGGAATAGGTGAGGTTGAGTCTGAACCCTGAACTATTTATGATGGTATTCTACACCTTCTGGACACACATCTTATCTCTTCATCCACGTCTGATGAGTTGAAGGTATTCTATCTTGAGATGAAAGATGATTACCATCGATACCTTGCAGAATTCAAAACTGGAAAATAAAGCCTTTGTCAATAATGTTGGACACAAAGTTTGTAGTTGAAAGAATGAGGTTAATATCTGAAAGAAATATAGTTACCTCTTGAAGAAGGAGACAATCACATAAGTTCCAAACTTGTGATTTCAAATTCTAAAGAACAGGTGGCAGCCATGGAGGCAGAGTATACTCATTTTGAAGATTTCCTTTTTGACCAATATAGAACTTTCACCAGCGTAAAAGGCGAAATTATAACCAGTTAGCTGGTGAAAAGTAGAGATTTCACCAGCTAACTAGCAGATCGTAAGGCGAATTAGCTGGTGAAACCTGAGATGGCCAGATTTGATGAAATTTTGCCCAGATCGAAGTTTTACTAATCTGAATCTCTTGAAAACTCTTTTAATGGATAGATGTTGAATTATAGAGTCAGATCTATGATCCACTTTTGATGATTAAGGAGTTAGAGGAAGTATTCAAGTTGTTTTGGCACCTATTTTGGGGGCAACAAATCAGGATTTTTTCCAAAATTAGCAAATTCAAATTTCATCTTTCTTAAGAGTCATCAAACAGCCTTGGAAGGCTAATATGCACTGCACAAGGACTCTACATCATTTGAAGATCATGAAATCTGGAATTGACCTCATTTTGAGGATCATTCCTTATCTTTTGTAATCTAGTTTTTGACTTTCTATATTTAGTATATTTGACCCACTCTTTCAGGATCAGAATACTGGATTGTAAAAGCTATAAAGCTGAAGACATAAGATGTACTAAGGGTTCAATCCTGGATACATTTTTCTATTATACTAAGACTCTTATCTTGATAATAGAATCACAGTCTTCTTTTGCTGTCAATGTTAGATTTGTTCATGCACTTCATTATTCTGTACTTTATTTTAGTTTAGCTCAGCTTCTAAGAACTGTCATCTTCTTATTAAGCTCATGAACTTGAATTAAAGGAATTCTTACTATCTTGTATGACCCTACACACTGTTTTACTTGGTTATCTAGACTAGTGTTCTTCATACCCTATTTCAATTACTCTGTCTGATCATTGATTTCTAAAAGAATTGTCTTATTCGAATGCATGATAAGTTGTTCTTCTCATTAGCCATTGATTTATCCCATTGATCCAAGCATACCAAATTTACCATATTCTTGAGTTACCAAGCATCTTTGGCCTACAACCCCAAGAGTTTCTTGGAGTGATAACAAATTGGCGTTGTTGCTGGGGAGAGGAGATTGAAGCTCAGCTTCCTTGGGAGATGACATAAGTTCCATCTTTGATGATAGACAAAGACTGGGCACATTTTCGGTTGTAATCATCTATCTGGTGACTCCATGAAGGACGAATTCAGTGGCGACTCCATTGTTCAGAAAATTGTTGGTGACTCCATTGGTATGACATGAACAGGATCTTAGCAAAGAGGTATGCATTCTATGATTTTTCAAGTATTTATGGTTTTCCTAATCCAGTACCTACTAGAGATGAATGGGAGAACAGTCTTCCCAAATTTCGAGGAGAAGAGTGGGAAGTGCCAACTGAACATTTGCTGGATTTTCATGATTACATGCATCGGTTGCAAGTAGTGTATGAGGATGTTCAGATCTGGCTATTATGTTTTTCATTAGAAGGGATTGCTTGTGATTGGTACCAGTCTCTGCCTATTGCTAGTATCAACTCTTTGGCTGATTTTCATGCTGCCTTCCATGTTTTTTGTAAAGGCATATTTTTAGCCGACTTTCTATTTCCTGAATGTTGTCATGAGTTCAATTTTTTGAATAAAAATCCAAATATTCAAGAAGACATCTCTAATCATGATCAAGAGTTTGTTGATCCACATTTTGACAATCATGAGGATGCTTTTGACATTGTATTGAACGCGTCTATTAAATATGGTTGTCACGAAGATCAAGAGGTATTGAATGATTGTAATAACATAGAAACATCTGACATCATATCAAATATATCTACTGCTTTAGATATTCATGAAAATCAACATATCTCTTTTGAAGGTTTTGAGATCAAAGAGCAAATATATACATCAGCAAGTAACAGTTTCAGATCCGCAGTAAATGATGAGGGCAACCTACAGTTTCAATATTTGCAGAGACTGGAAGTTTGCAGCAGATACAAGGAAGGAGATGAGTTGAAAAGTTCATATCAACAGTCCTTCTTATATGACTCTCTAATAGAGGATGAGCAGTCTATTTTCAACATTGAAACCAGTGATGGTGAAGAAGAGTGGAGAGGTTCAGATCAGCAGTTGAATTTGCATTCTCTTTCGACAGAAGAAGAACATTTTACATTCAACATTGAGACCAATGAAAGCAATCAGCATTTGCAATACAGTCAGTTGGATCGGCAGCTCAAAGAGGTATTTCTTTATGACATTTATGACTCTGTTGATAATTATTTGGAATCTATGAGCAGCAAATGCGTTAAAATATTTTTGTTAGAAAAAGATTGTCTTTATCATCTGCTCAAACCTCTTTTTTGCATGATATGGCTTCCATTATTTTTCGGGTCAAGACTAGCATGATGTCAGTAAATCAGTTCCTTACATGGCTTCATTGGAAGCATCACTTCACTTGATAAGAGGAAATACAGTTGGTTAGTGTAGGAGTAGGCAGAAGAATAAGCTCGCCATACGAGCAACTAGATCTTTTCAGTTGTTGATCTCATAAATAAGCAGAGCGGGTTACAGGCAAGTTACAGGCAGGCTACAGGCAAGCTACAGGCAGGCTGCAGGTTTGCAGAGGAACAGTTGCACAGGCCAGATGACTCGATGCCCAATGCTAAAGGCTAATGGAACTACTAGGTTCTTGGAAACCTCGTAGGGAGGTCTCCATCCCAGTTGGAGCCGGTTGTTAGCGATCAAAATGCACTGGTTTGTTGAGAGCGTTTTTATCTCTCTCTCTCCCTGTTTCACTCATTTTTCTTATTCCCCTTTGGCCAATGTCTTAAACTTCTAGTTTCCTTATCAACTCTCATTGATCATGATTTCTCCAAACCTTTGTTATTCAGTCTTCAACCTGCATTCCAAAACTTTTCTTACAACACACATGTCAGTAATTAACACTAGCAACATCATGCAAAACATAAAGAGCCCAGCTAGAAGCATCATACAGTCCAATACAAAGCTCAGCGCTAAGTGCCAAGTTCACTTTGCACCCAAATTCATCAAATTAGATATGAGAGATTCATGTATGACTGCCAAGTGCCTGAGAGATGAAAATAGGTGTCGAAGAGGTTGCTCGAAATGTGGAATTACAAGAACAATCATTGCGCCAATCCAGGCCAAC
This sequence comes from Picea engelmannii, assembly GCA_009831015.1. Lineage (NCBI taxonomy): Eukaryota > Viridiplantae > Streptophyta > Pinopsida > Pinales > Pinaceae > Picea > Picea engelmannii. The sequence continues at coordinate 1,295,188 of ML779906.1, read as the reverse complement.
TCATAAATCGAGTCCACATTTCAAGTCATCAAATCCCAACATCAAACCGATTTCAATCTCTTGATTTTACCAAATGAAACCTTGCCATATGCAAAGATTGTAATATCTGGATTTGCGTGAGACGTGGGATCTGTCCATCCACGGTTTGATAAAATTTATGCAGGTATGAGACCACATGCAAAGGCCACGCATATGTTTATTGTTGAATATAGTTTGGTTATAAATCATTTTGACAGGTGAAAGCATCAGATCGCATGCAATCACGTCATGAAGAAAGCCACAAGGAGGTTCAGAGTTTGACAGCTGCATTCATGGGTTTTTCACTCCCAAAGTGATTTGATTTCTATTTGAAATTCAAAGCTTTGTTCTGTATATGGAAAACTGATGACCTACGATGCTTCACGTACTGCAACCATCGAGGCAGCGCATGCTGGGGGCGAGTATTCCGTTGAGATAAGCATCGACTAGGGTTCAACTCCCACTTGCATCATTTACTTCCAGAACCAATACCTCAGACAGGTCATTCTCAGAACTCAGTGGCAGCAGACGGTAAGGAGGATGGCTTGAGTCCAGCCAAAGAAGTAATGAGTTGATTGCCTAGCTGGCTTACTCTTTAAAGTAAATGGTCAAAATTATTATCTCTCATTTGAAGCAGACGGAATGAAATATTGTGTAAAAAAATTCATGTTGTAGGAGTATTCGAAGATGCATATATCTCCCAAATCAACAGTCGTCATCGTCAGAGGCCATAGCTATGAAACAATGTCATTCTTTGAATGCAAGTATAGTTTCACTGGAATAGGCGAGGTTAAGTCTGAACCCTGAACTATTTATGATGGTATTCTATGCCTTCTGGACACACATCTTATCTCTTCATCCACGTTTGATGAGTTGAAGGTATTCTATCTTGAGATGAAAGATGATTACCATCGATACCTTGCAGAATTCAAAACTGGAAAATAAAACCTTTGTCAATAATGTTGGACAAAAATTTTGTAGTTGAAAGAATGAGGTTAATATCTGAAAGAAATATAGTTACCTCTTGAAGAAGGAGACAATCACATAAGTTCCAAACTTGTGATTTCAAATTCTAAAGAACAGGTGGCAGCCATGGAGGCAGAGTATACTCATTTTGAAGATTTCCTTTTTGACCAAGATAGAACTTTCACCAATGCAAAAGGTGAAATTATAACCAGTTAGCTGGTGAAAAGAAGAGCTTTCACCAGCTAACTAGCAGATCGTAAGGTGAATTAGCTGGTGAAACCTGAGATGGCCAGATTTGGTGAAATTTTGCCCAGATCAAAGTTTTACTAATCCGAATCTCTTGAAAACTCTTTTAATGGATAGATGTTGAATTATAGAGTCAGACCTATGATCCACTTTTGATGATTAAGGAGTTAGAGTAAGTATTCAAGTTGTTTTGGCACCTATTTTGGGGGCAACAAATCAGGATTTTTTCCAAAATCAGCAAATTCGAATTTCATCTTTCTTAAGAGTCATCAAACAACCTTGGAAGGCTAATCTGCACTGCACAAGGACTCTACATCATCTGAAGATCATGAAATCTGGAATTGACCTCATTTTGAGGATCATTCCTTATCTTTTGTAATCTAGTTTTTGACTTTCTATATTTAGTATATTTGATCCACTCTTTCAGGATCAGAATACTTGATTGTAAAAGCTATAAAGTTGAAGACATAAGATGAACTAAGGGTTCAATCCTGGATACATTTTGATATTGTACTAAGACTCTTATCTTGATAATAGAATCACATTCTTCTTTTGATGTCAATGTCAGATTTGTTCATGCACTTCATTATTCTGTACTTTATTTCAGTTTAGCTTAGCTTCTAAGAACTGTCATCTTCTTATTAAGCTCATGAACTCGAATTAAAGGAATTATTACTATCTTGTATGACCCTACACACTGTTGTACTTGGTTATCTAGACTAGTGTTTGTCATACCCTATTTCAATTACTCTGTCTGATCATTGATTTCTAAAAGCATTGTCTTATTCGAATGCATGATAAGTTGTTCTTCTCATTAGCCATCGATTTATCCCATTGATCCAAGCATACCAAATTTACCATATTCTTGAGTTACCAAGCATCTTTGGCCTACAACCCCAAAGAGTTTCTTGGAGTGATAACAACATCATCAAACCAGCCTTCAACATCCTAAAGGGCTACAACATCATCAAGGGGCTCCATTGTTGATGATTGCAGCTATGTGAGACGTTCTCCAGCTTACAAACCTGTGAGATGTGGATCATTACAGCTATGTGAGACTTTCTCCATCTTACAAACCTGAGAGAAAGACCCTAATAAGGGTACGTGGTTCCTATCTGAGACAGAGATGGAACGTAGAGATGACCTCCTCCATTCAGAGAGTTTAGAAGAACTCTAGATGATTATCTTGTGGGAAAGGCGATCTATTGAGTTGGGCGTGCCTGTGGTTGAGCACAAGGTGAACATGTGAAATCCCAAAGTGTTCGGTGCATCGTCATGAGAATAGAAATGAAGATTATGTATTAGCCTCCTCTGAGCAACAGAGTTGATGAGAAAATCCAGATGACTCTCTTGTGTGATGCAGTGGGAAAGAATATACGTTGAGTGGACATGCTTGTGGACGAGCACAGGTGAACGTGTGAAGAACTGGTTCTTATGTGTAATGCAATAGGCCAAAGATATGGACATCCCTATGGATGTGCCCCTAGTGGATGAGCACTAGTGGGTGTATTAGATCCCTTGTTATATTTTTCAAGAGTCAGACTTGCCTGTAACCCTAATTGTAATGAAAAGGGTACAGGTCATCCCCACCTTAATGTGACTAGTAATTAATGTAAAAGATAATTAATCTGGTTATAATAAATTATATTACAAGCTAGTGAGTTCGACCCTGTTGTGCCAATAGACACTTATGTTGACAGGTTTAGGTTAGTATAAGTAAAGGTAAATTCCCCATTGAGGAAACATATCTTTCAAGTGAGTTTGGAAATTTCAGCGAGTACACCTTCTTGCGAAAAGTGCACACCTCTCTGGGGTGCTAGTCTTCTACGGTTTGAGAACCCTCTTGTGTGCTAGGTTTATCTTAGTGGTGAAGGTATTTCTCTTGAGGAATATAGAAAAGGATTTGGTTGGTTTTTCTTCCCTTGTTGAGAAGGGTTTCCCAGGATACTTCTTGTGTTCTTGTGCATGGTGCTTCTTCTTGTGATCTTGATTGTTGCAGCATTTATGGTTATGGTTAAATGCTAAAAATGGAATGAACTATATGCTTAAAATTTACTATTGAAAAATCAACATGGTATCAGAGAATAGGTCTTGTAGAACCCATTTCACAAAAATTCAAGGCAAACCGTCCTCTTTTTGCATAACCGTACGACCCTCCTAGGGTTTCCAGAAATTTCGTACAGCCCTCCTTTCTCAATTTCAAACCTTAATACTTGGACATTGGGGCTATTTTTGGCATAGGAGAGTATGGCCTCCTCCAGCGTACCTCCAGAGACTCTCAGAATGAAATTTTGAGCATTTTCAATTTTTGACTCGAGGGTTTCTAGGGTTTCACTAATTTCTACAGATATTTCAGTATTAGGGTTTCTGCAACTCATTGAAGGAGCTCTTCATCTCACCAATGTTATTTCATCTTTCAAAGGCTTATTGTTGGCAGTCATAAGTCCAACAAAACCTAAAATTTCTAGCCTAGCCTAGCCATTAGGTTTTCTAGCCCAGTTGACAAAGGGTTGTGAAGAATCTAAAATTATGATGAACAAAACTATGATGGAAGTTAAGCTTAATGGATCAAAAAACTTCAAGTTTCTGGAAGACAAGACTTCAAAGGAAGACTTATTGTGGTTAATACAAAAAGGTGCCACTATGACATACCTCCTTCATGAAGATTTCAAGAGGACAAAGATCATCCAAGAGCCATTGGAGAAATCATATCAGCACCCTCAAGTATGCACTTATATATATATATATATATTATTTGTATCATTGTCATGAGGGAAATTGCAGGAGGAAGGAACCTTTTGCCGAATTCATGGTTCCAGAGGGAGCTCAGTGCATTCAGAGGAACAACACACTCAAGGTGAATACTCCAGGTTTGATCGTTGTAATTGTCATTCCTCTAACCTATATTTCTAAAGTTTGCTACATTACAAGTACATGTTGTAGCTGTGACAACAATCCTTCAATTGTTTTAATTCTAGATATGCACTCATTATTCTCCTTTAGGACATATTCTTGTTTTGGTTCCTCTTGTTTTCTTGTTCCATACAAGTTAACAATAAAGAAATATGTGTATCCTTCAGAGGGAGCCACTTGACTCAGAGGGAGTCAAATCTAATTGAGAAAGAGGAAGAATAAAACCATCATTGGGGAAACCAATGCAATAATACATGATCAGAATCCTTCTATGATTCTATGGGAAGAAGCATGCATGACACAGTATATGTTCAAAACAAGAGTCTTCACCAGACTTTAAAAATAAATAAAAAATAAAACATAACCCCCGAAGAAGTCTTCGCTAGAATGAAGCCTGAGATTGAACACTTCAGGTTATTTGGGTGCCCAGTGTATTTTCATGTACCCAAAGAGAAGAAGTCCAAGATAGATCCTTTGGAAAGAAAGGATACAGTGAATCTTCAAAGACATTCCAGATCGACAATCTTGGTTAGAAACATATTGAGACAAGCAAAGATGTTGTCCTTGAAGAAGAGATAGTCTTTCAAAGATCCAGAGAATCTCAGACGAATATTGACAGTAAGACAATACCTTCTCCTCCTTCAGCAATTCAGAGGGAGACAACCATTATCCTAGTTGATCCATTTCCTCTAGTTGGTATGTTCATAGATATTGTAGTAGGGCATAAAAGGCCTACCTAGGCTCACTCTGCAAGAGGCAGAGAAGCATACAAGCCTCTCAAGGCACATCCTGAGAAAGCAAAAGAGATTTCCGAGCTATCCTTCAATCATGATCCACTTCATTGATGTTGAGAATCCTTGTCTTAGAGAAGCAACAGGAGAACAGGTATGGCAAGATGCCATAACAGAAGAATACAAAAGAATGATGTATAAGATATTATTCAGGGACCAGAAGGGGATTTTGTGGTAACTTCCAAGTGGATCTATAAGATCAAGCATGCAACTGATGAAACTGTCGAGAAATACAAAACGATATCTATATCCAGAGGTTTATCACAAACAGAGGAAGTGTTCTATGATGAGACACTTGATCCAGTAAACCTGATACACTTCCATCTGTACTACCATCCATGAGTTGGAAACTATATCAGATAGATAGATTCTTGATGAGTTTGGATTTCAGCAAGAGTGTTGTTAATCCAAACCTATATTATTACAGTGTTGGTGACGAGAGCCTAATTTTGATGACTTATTCAGAAAGCCTTGTTGTTGGATACAAGTAATCCTTGACTTCTGAATTCAAGATGAAGAATCTGAGTATGATGCACTACTTCTTGGGACAAGAAGTATGACAGAGGACCAATGAGATTTTCCTGAGTCAAGGAAAATATACAGTGAAAATATTAAAGAAGTTCAGTATGACAGAATGCAAAATCCACCGTGATGGATTTAAAGAAGAAGATTGATGATGTTTCAAATGAGATTGATCCATAGCTGATTAGATCACTGATGTATCTAGTTAACACTAGACTTGATTCATGCCATGCAGTGTATGTGCTTAGTCATTTCATGAGTCAACCGAGATAGTCTCACTAGACAATAGAAAAACATGTATTGAGATATATACGAGGCATAGTTAGATATGCCATGAGATATGCCTCCAGTGTGAACTTGAGTTTGCAGTATATGTCGATTCATATTGAGTAGAAAGTACAGTGGACTGAAAGAGCACATCTGGTTGTTGTTCTATCATGAAGTTTTCCATGGTTTCCTAATGCAGCAAGAAACAAAACTATGTGGCCTTGAGTACCACAGAGGTAGAGTATATAGCATCTAGTGTTTGAAGAAATGTGGATTCACAAGCTTCTGACAAATTTACTTGACCATGAGATGGATGCTATGATGATAACCAAGAGTCGTGTGTAAATCTCCTTGAGAACCCAGGGTTTCCTAATGGATCGAAACAAGATGAGATGAAATATACTTATATCAGAGATATGATGCAGAGGAAAATCGTACACATGCAGTACCTTCCTACACATGAGCAGATTGTAGTAACTTGGTGAAGAATGACTCCCTAGTTGAGAGGGAGTGTTGATGACTCTAGCCAAGACAAAATTCAAAGTACATATGTGTGATACTTGGCATGATGAAGAATGCCTCCCTAGCTGAGAGGGAGTGTTGATGATTGCAGCTATGTGAAACATTCTCCAACTTACAAACCTGTGAGATGTGGATCATTGCAACTATGTGAGACTTTCTCCAGCTTACAAACCTGAGAGAAATCCCCTAACAAGGGTACGTGGTTCCTATCTGAGACAGAGTTGAAACGTAGAGATGACCTCCTCCATTCAGAGAGTTGAGAAAAAATCTAGATGATTATCCTATGGGAAAGGTGATCTTCTAAGTTGGGCGTGCCTGTGGTTGAGCACAAGGTGAACGTGTGAAATACCAAAGTGTTGGGTGCATCACTATGAGAACAAAAATGAAGATGAAGTATTAGCCTCCTCTGAGCAGTAGAGTTGACAAGAAAATCCAGATGACTCTCATGTATGATGCAGTGGGAAAGAAGATCTGTTGAGTGGACGTGCCTATGGACGAGCACAGGTGAATGTGTGAAGAACTGGTTCTTCTGTGTAAATCACTAGGCCAGAGATATGGACATCCCTATGGATGTGCCCCTAGTGGATGAGCACTAGTGGGTGTATCGGATCCCTTGCTATATTTTTCAAGAGTCAGAGCTGCATGTAACCCTAATTGTAATGAAAAGGGTACAAGTCAGCCCCACCTTAATGTGACTGGCAATTAATGTAAAAGATAATTAATCTAGTTAATATAAATTATATTACAAGCTAGTGAGGTCAGACTTGTTGTGCCAATAGACACCTTTGTTGACAGGTTCAGGTTATAATAAGTAAAGGTAAATTCCCCATTGAGGAAACACATCTTTCAAGTGAGTTTGGAAATTTCAGAAAGTACACCTTCTTGGGAAAAGTGCACACCTCTCTTGGGTGCTAGTCTTCCAAGGTTTGAGCACCCTCTTGTGTGTTAGGTTTTATCTTGGTGGTGAAGGTATTTTTATTGAGGAATATAGCAAAGGATTTGGATGGGTTTTATTCCCTTGTTGAGAAGGGTTTCCCAGGATACTTCTTGTGTTCTTGTGCATGGTGCTTCTTCTTGTGATCTTGGTTGCTGCAACATTTATGGTTATGGTTAAATGCTAAAAATGGAATGAACTTCATGCTTAACCTTGACTATTGAAAAATCAACATCCATGTCATATCCAAGTGGCACATCAACCTCATAGATGCAATGTCCTAGCTTCAAGGTGCAATGTCCATGGTCCAAAAGGTGATGGAGGGTGTCAAGAGGTGTGCCAATTCATAGTATGGTCCAACTCTCATCATCAAGGCTCCAACATCCTCCAAACGATGTCCAACATCCTCCATGAAGTGGGCGAAGCATCATAAACATCCTCTAAAGGACCATGTCTAAGTGTGCATCATCATCAAGCATGGGATCTATTATTGCATGATTTGTAGTTAGCGCAAAACACAACCCAAACAACAAATGTGTGACACAACTGGGGATACCTATCACTATCACCTCAATAGATATCCCCCTCATTTTAGTGATGTACAAGTCCAACACAAGGGAGACTTCCTAGGTGACCTTAAGGGGATAGAGGGGCACAAGCACAAGAGTTGGAAGAGGCCCCTATTTCATTCACTTGAACAAGGTGGCTAAGGCTTCTTGAAGAGAGGATTGGGAAAATAAAGAATATGGCTTGAAGATTACCTACAAAACACACGTTAGGACACACACCCAAAGCCAAATATCGTAAAATAAGCCAATAACCACTAAAGACTTAGCAATCTATGCTTGTTTTCCTAAAAATGCAGCAGAAAGTAATGTTATAACAACAATGAATAAATTGTAATAGTTGTGAGAAAACACCGTCAAGAGTTGCAATAAATGATATGGATTGAAATCCAACAACTAGTAGAAAATGATTAAGCCTTTAAACATTAGTTTTGATGGTTAGATTGACTATTACACAAGTGTTATCAACAACAAGTAAATTGTAACAGAAGCAATATTTAACCATAGAAATCGGTAAATGAATAGCTCAAAATGAAGCTCTTGACGAGCACTTTTAGGTCCAATACATAAACAAGATTTTCCATGGTTAAATTGTGATATAAATGAAAGATAGAAACAAAAAGAAGCATCCCTAATAGTTGTAGTCAATAGTTTATAACAATAGTAAACTAATTTCAAAGTTCATCATTCATTTAATCACCAATCACTTTCATTTATCATGAAGTAAGAGAGCAAGAGAGAGAGAGAGAGAGAATGCCATTGTTAGAACATATGATTAAGATATGTGTGAGATTGCACATTTTATCAATCATATGATACATGTATATATACATGATGTGACCTTTGGATTCATCGTCCAAGGTCTCTTGGACACCCTCTAACCATTACTATCACTTGACATTTCATATTTCATCGAGTGAGTAACCCTAAAGGATTACGTTTCCAACATCCCCCCCCTTAAAATAAAGGGGTGTGTTATCCCCAATTTCTAGGGATAACTAGGAGATCATGTCTCGAGGCCCACAGGTCCTAGACATGGAGTACCGAGAGTAGGATTGACCTGAGCATGGCCCTGGAGGGCCCATATTTCTTTTCTTTCATCAGACTTGTCTTGTCAGCAGCAGCAGCATCCATCACCTTCAGCTTGGACTTGTATCGGAGAAGACTCTTGCTCCATGACGTAATTGGTCCAGGTATCATGGTATGTTTCATTTTTTATGATTGTGACCTTTAGATATATGCATCAAGCTCCTTTTATTTCTAATGACTGCTTGGATCTTACATTAACCCACTTGACCATGGTTGGGGGGATTGACAGGGTGCCCTAGCAAGATTGTATCCATAGGTTTTGGTTTGCCACCGGGGGATTTCTGAAGAGCCATCGTCCGCTCCCATCATGTCATCACTTTTACATCTTATTTCCCACTCATCTGCCCCATTCCCCTAGTCTGGGCATTAGGATGATCTGTTTGTGGGGTTACACCTTATCTCGTGGGAAGAAGGGGCTAAAGGCCCAGAAGGTAAAAGCAGTTGGTAAAAGATAAAAGCCATAAAAAATGAAACCTAGAGATGCCTCACCCAGGGATCCCCAAGAAGGCAATAAAAGCCTCTCAGCAAGAAAGAAGAGGGACCCGAAGAAAAATAACAAAACAAGACCTAGCCGAGAGGATAGGGGGTCTCATCACGAGCCAACCTATTATGTTCATGGGTACCTAGCAGTATGACATTGCCATTATCTAGTTACCACGCCAGGGCAGTGACCTTTGGTTGCATGGCCAAGAGAAAGGGGGTCTCATCACGAGCCAGCCTTATCATCTCTGTGAAAGTTCTTGTGGGTAACACTGTCAACTCTGGTCAACACGCCAAGGCAGTGTCCTCTAGTTAGACCTTGAAATAAATAAGAAAAAGCAATAAAGAAAAGAAAGAATAAAGGCAATAAAGGGCTTGGAAAGAATTGCATCCATGAGAGGTACAGCTCACCTTCTACAAAGGCACCCACAGGTAATATCGTACACCCCTGTCTTTCACTCTACCCGTATCTCTGGACATCCCTTGACCACATCACCTCGTTTTACATGGCTTGGATGATATCCTCTGGAAACTTTCCTTTTCTTATGGATGCTGGCCAAATAGGGTATTTTGTCTTTTTCTTCGGCTTTGTATTGTAGGTCATTGTAATGTCTTTGAGCTATTGAATGATATATCAGGTGTTTTATGCATGTATTTGATAAAATTAATGATGAAATGTAATTGACATTGCTATGATCCTTGTGACTAATGAGCCCATGGAGGGCGAAGTTTATGATGTGCAGGACCATGCCCGATAGACAGGTACCAGTTGGACCGGTACACATGGGGAAATGATTAGCTTGGACCTCCATGGGGCTGAAGAGCCCATCAGATG
>ML779906.1:1258573-1271741 GCA_009831015.1 Picea engelmannii | reverse complement strand
GAAACCGATCAAGGGTGGTGGTTTCCTCCAGAAATCCACAAAACAACAAGGTTGGCTCTCTTCCTCCTCTGGAAGCTCTCAACATCAAATCATAATCATGCATAATGAGGAATTAGGTCAAATTCCTCTCTATATACCTTTCCTGACCTAATTCTCCGTTGACATCACTTAACCTAGGTGCCCTTCCTCCTAAGTGAAATATTTGTCCATTAAGTCGCCCCCCTTATTACCTTTTCGTTATAATTCTTCGTTGACTTAGGCTTAAGTGATTTTCCCTAAGTAATTAGGCTTAATTTATCGTTTAGCCTGAATTCCTCCTTATTTCTCCATCTGGTTCCCTGTTTGTGCCTGACTATAGTCTACGGGAACGTATAGACTACTAAGTCACTCCCTGCTGGCCTAATCTTGGGGATGGGACATCACAGAGGTGACATTGGGTGGGGAAGGTTCTTGTTACGCCAGTTTGGCCTCAATCCTCTATGCTTTTTGACCTAGCTACAAACTGTGCGATAACAGGGTGTATAAAAGTCCAAGGTGAGAATTGATATCTGAAAGTGGGTGGCTGAAATCTAGAAGTGTGCAGTTGTTGATGGTTGAATGTGCTCTCTGAATCTGGTGGTTTTGGGATGACCACAAATTGAATGGCTAGTAGAAGCTTATGTCTTATACTAAATGGTGATCGCGGTTTAAGGAAGACCATAAACCAATCTAGTGGTTTTAGGATGACCACAAACTCTTGAACCTTGCTCTAGACTCAGCAGTTCCCGGAACATTTCCTAAGTTAGCTAGAAGTTGGATGTTGGTGTCTTCTACTAATTGGAAGTTCTCTCGATGTTGGTTTAAAGATGACCATAAACTATGATGTAGAAGAAGCAAAAAGTCTGATGCCAAGTGGAGGTTTAAGGAAAACCACAAACCCTTTTCTAGCAGAAGTTGAAGATCTTCTACTAAGTGGTGATTTAAGGAAAATCACAAACCAATCATGCTTGCTTGTCATGCTCCCTTGTTATTGATCGATTGATGAGACTTCGAGATTGGAAGACTGACTTCCAATTGTTGATGTTGTTCCCCCCTGTCAGGGACAAGGTGAGAAGACAAAAATATGTCCACTACAAGATGCGTCAATACTTGAGAGTGAATTCGTTAGTATGATTGACATATATTCTTGACTATTGATGACCATCACCAAGAAGGAATCCACCCATAGTGGTTCTTCTAAACATCACCACTAAGAATTTGAGAAGTAAATGAGATATCCTCTATCATAATAAAATCAAAGTTGATGGTTTCCCTTTAGTACGATATACAAAAGCACTTTTGTGGATGTCCACAAAAGAGAGGATTAGAGTGTTCAATAACTCTAACAGTTCCTCAACTCGAGCCATTTTAAAGACAAATTTAGATGTTATAGGTTTCTTGCAACCCCACCCTGACTTTATAATCAGATGCAAACTCAAAAATTCAAACTGCAAATGCAAGGTGTGGGCTTATACTGAAAATGCACCCGTTTACATAAAAACACAAGTAAACTTGCAAAAATACCTTGATTCTGGAGAACGTGTGGTCTCTTGTGTGGAACTGCTCCACCATAGACAACTTCTTCTGAACATCACCACTGAGAATTTGAAAAGTAAATGAGATATCCTCAATCATAACATAATCAAAGTTGGTGGTTGCGATTTAGTATGATATACAAAATCACTTTTGTGGATGTACAAAGAACCTCAAAAGATCATGTCACTATTAACAACCAATAGTGTTTCATGTATGCCAAATCTATCTAATGTAGAGATAGCTTCACCTCTATGTAATTAATATCAAACAAAAAAACATGAAGCTCACAATGTTGAACAATAATAGTGGAAGGCTAAACAAAATGCTTAGAAATCCTTCTTGTCTACGATTATGAGGAAACAAAGTCTCTATCTTCACCTCTATGTAATTAATATCAAACATAAAAACATGAAGTGTTGAACAATAATAGTGGAAGGCTAAACAAAATGTTTAGAAATCATTCTTGTGTATGATTATGAGGAAACAAAGTCTCTAGCTTCACCTCTATGTAATTAATATCAAACATAAAAACATGAAGTTGACAGGGTTGAACAATATAATGGAAGGCTAAACAAAATGCTTAGAAATCCTTATTGTCAATGATTATGAGGAAACAAAGGCTCTAGCTTTACCTCTATGTAATTAATATCAAACATAAAAACATGAATCTCACACTCTTGAACAATAAAAGTGGAAGGCTAAATAAAATGCTTAGAAATCCTTCTTCTCTATGATAATGAGGAAACAAAGTTCTTGATGTTGTCGAAAGCCCAACTGCCCATAGACATAGTCAAACAAGCTGGAGACTAGTGATTACACCATATACATGTGCATTGACAAGTTCGAAACGAAGAGGGAGTAATTACAAAGGCGCCACTCATATGCCTGATAGCCGACCCTCGATTTGGCGATTTTCTAGACAAGGAATCAAAATGTGATTTAAAAACCTGCATCGGTCGACATTTCCTCTTCAATCTAGCCTAATGAAGTTATAGCTATGTCATGGTGGCCAAGTGACACTTTGTTCTCAGTAGATCCAGTCGTGCCAATAAATGATTTTGGCATTTAAATATGATATCATAACCTCCCTTTCTGTGCCACTTGTTTGTTCTCCTCTGAAATACAATGGAGGGGATGGCAGATCCTATCCTCTTATATAATAGTTACAGTCATTGAATTCAATACTAACTTGGAAGGTCACATGTCGATGCTAATACTTCCCATGCCATTTTAATGCCCGGAAAAATCCATACCCATCGATACCAAACGTATTATGTCAGTAGAGCTAACCAGACACGTCGAAACCTTAATCCCTACGCCTGTCGAATTTTTTAGGTATTGAGGTATTTTTAAGGCATAAACCCTAGCGGTATCGGGTTTAACGACGACAGAACCGGTATCAGGTTTGGATGCAATGAAGCATCTCTCATCCAGCAAAATGGGTTGCTAGAAGCTCTCCACAATCGGCTTCTGCGCGGACTCTAGCGAAGCACTGGATAACTTTGCATGAGAAATTGAAACGGTTAATGACAAACCATTCGAATATTATCCACACCAATCCGAATGACATGAGTTTATGGGCAATGAACAACACTCAATTCAATCGTCGAAGCTCAAAAAGCAACTCGAGTGCGGCTCCTCGTGTCTGTTTGTATTCACCAGAACACAGAATCTCAATCGCCGGGAAAATAAAGGTGTTGCCAACGTTTTCCCATGCATTTTAAAGGAAACGGTCGTTTGGCGCCACGTCCACGTTGAGTATGAGTACAGCTAAATTTGTGAAATGCATATATTGACAGGTAATAATTCTAGGATTTCTCATCCAAAACTGATGAGGCCAGAGCTCGTGCCAAACTATGCAGAAAAGAAGCAACGAGCTAGTTGGAAAGACAGGTCTCGGAAAGGCGTTTACGCACCTAAGACAGACTCACACGCAGAATGAATATAGGTGGAAGGAAGTAGCAGGTCAACTAGCAGAGCAGCGAAGTATAGCGAGGGCACAAATCGATTCTAGCAATGGACATGCGTGCTAACCATGGAGAGAGTTGTGTTATCCTTGGAATCAACAGGGAACAACCAGAGACGTTTCTACTTGCTGGTAGAAATACAAACCTCATGAAATCAGGTAGATGGACAAACCTCAGGGAATCGATCAAAGTGTCAGACTGACAGGAAGAGAGAGGCGTTTTTGCACTTGGGAAAAGGAAACGCCCGAGAATTTCTATGGATAACTACCATAGGAAATCAGGGCTAAGATCCAAGGCCGCTCTTATAGAATGCATGATTAAGATAAGTGTGAGATTTCACATTTTATTAATATATGATACACCTAATGTGACCTTTGGATTCATTGTCCAAGGTCTCTTGGACTCACGTTGATCATTACTATCATTTGAGGTTCCATATTTTGTCAAGTGGGTAACCCTAAAGGATTATGTTTCTAACTGTTATGAAATTTTGTCGCTTTACTAAATTAATGAAGACTAGTGTCTTTAAGCAATTGGGTTATGGAGTTATTTGCTTGAAAGAGAGTTAAATCAAATAAAAGAGTAGAGAGGAATTAGGGTTGAACCCTTATAGCACCCAAAACATCTCCTTCTAAATCGATTAGCTCACTAATCAAGGCTAAACTAGGGTTTGGGGTTTCTTCAGGTGTTAACCCTGTTACTCCCTAGAACATAAACCCTAGCCAAAATGTGTTTCAAGGGTGTAGACACTCCTACTTCTTGAAGCAAACCTTGAGTGTTTTTAGCTAGATGAAGAAATGTTGTGAGCTATGGAGAGTGTAAACACTCTTACTCCTCCTAGGGATTTTCCAATTAATTCTTGAATTTACCAAGCAAATCACCATATAATTGCATAAAATTCACTTACTAGACCATACTAGACCAAGAAATAGATGGAGAAAACCTTATTCAACCAAGACATATCCCACAACACTTGGCCACAAGCTCCCAAGAAGATAACGCACCAATAGAAGTCCTCCAAGAGAAAATAACACAAGAAAAAGAGACTTAGCAAAACTCTCCAAGAGGGTCGAAATTGCAGTCTAAAGAGTAATTTTACGAGTGATGAGTTATGTTCCAAATGAAAATGACCTGCCTCTATTTATAGAGGAAAACCCAAGTCATGTGTGTCCACATTTACAATTAAATCCATAATTTTAGGTCAAAACAAAAGTCATAATACCTAATTAGCAAATCGTTTTTTCTCTTTTTGCCCACATAGGCTACAAAATGATGAAAAATAATAAAGTAATGGCATGCAAGCCCACAAGACTCTTCTCCAAGGTGGAATGTGTGAATATAAGCCTCCAAAGACTAGGATGTCTTGCTCCTAAGGTGCCACGTCATCCCCAAATCAAGAAAAAGAGTGGGGGTACAAGCCCACAACACCACCAAGTGCACTAAAGATGTCAAATGTCCTCCCAAATGTGTGACATCATGCTGCAAGAGAGGGATATTTGAGCATAGGAGGGTGATGCCATCCCTTCTTCATGCTTTCGGGCCACGTCCATGTGCTAGGGACATCATCCAAGGTGCAACGCTCATCATTCTATGCCTCCAATGTGTGGGGCGCACCATCCATCCAATGGGATTTCATACCCTTATGAAGGTTCAAGTGGCTTAGTCCCTTCATGAATGACTTTCATCAAGAAAGGTCCTGCATAAACAAGCAAATACACCCTCCAAGATTCCACAAGTCATATGAATCATGTCAAATAATCCACATCTAATAAAAGAACCACCCAAATAAGTGCATTAAGTCCCCCTTTTGAAATTAAACAATGCTCAAAGACCTTATAAACTTTGCCTAATTTAGGTGTGGGAGGGTGTCATGGTGCCCTATTGGGTAGGCCAATTCCCAAGTCAAGGATTGTTTCCCAATAAGACCCTTTCTAGACCATGTAGTGAGTATGAGGTGGATTGGAGGAAGTATTCTTGGGCATGGGGTTCTTGACATATCAAGGGCTCATAGTGTCTCATTTATGGGTACCTTTGTGGAGGGTGCACTGCATCCCTTCGTTTGCAATGCAACATTTTTCCAAGCCCTTTATTTGCCTTTCCTTTTTTTTATGATCTGAACATTGAGTGTTATGTGCAATGGAAAGAAAAAGAGCACTGCAATTCCACTTGAATTTAAAACACATTGAGTGTTATGTGCACTAGAAATTAAAGAACATTGCAATGCATTCCCCCATCAAGCGAGATACTTTTTATTTATTTTCCTTTTAAAAGTCCTTTATTTTTATAGAGAAGCGATTCATGGCTCTCGGGACTTCCAGGGCGATCATTTAGAAGGATAAATTATGGCTTTTGAATTTTACAGTGCTAGATGAGGAACCTTTGGGCCTTTAGCCCCTTCTTCCCATGAAATGAGGTACAATCCCTTCTTGGGGTCAATGAACCCAAAAACCCAAAAGACGAGGAAACGGAGAGGAAGAAATGTGGAAAGTGGTAAGTATGAGTGGGAATGGTAGGATGGCCCTTCAAGGGGACCCCCCAGTAACAACCCTTCTCCCGAGGGTGACCAACTTACTAGGATACCATGTCAACCACCAAGGTGAAATAAGGAAAAAGATATAATTTCCAAGAAAACATTCCGTAATCAAGAAAGGACTCTTTGCAACATGCTCAAATGCTTAAATTCTTAAAGTGACATTTACC
The DNA here is from genome assembly GCA_009831015.1 of Picea engelmannii. NCBI lineage: Eukaryota > Viridiplantae > Streptophyta > Pinopsida > Pinales > Pinaceae > Picea > Picea engelmannii. The sequence continues at coordinate 1,265,520 of ML779906.1, read as the reverse complement.
ATGAGACTCAACTTGTTACCTCATGAAGAAATACCTAATGTATTTGTGGACAAAGATGGTGTGGCGGACTTTGTTATGTCGTTGATGATGAGTGGTGATGCGTGGTGGAGAGGAGAGGCTTTATCTTCTCAATGTGGGATCTATCGGCCATTTGGCTCTCAGCACTCCATGTCTACTACCTATGGGCCTCAAGACATCATCTCCTTAGTTACCCCTAGGATGGGGAAGTAACATATAGCTCCTATATGGGGACATGTTCTCGTTGTAGAGCACATGAGAACCTCAACATCTCCTGGTATGAATTTTTCCTACACACACTCAAGCAAAATGTTAAAGCATCGAAGGGTAGTGAACTCACCCCCTATTCATATGGTAAAACTTCAAAGTTGACAACTATAAGATTTCATTAAAAAAAAATTGCATTTTTCAAAAACTTTTAACTTAAATGTAATGATTCAAGCAAATGCATCACAACAACTATGCATAAACACAAGCAAACCAGATAAAATGAAAGGAAATGAAACTACCCTACGATGACATGAACTCACAAATGCAATGAAGAAAAGAAAATGACCTACCTACTTACCTGGGGGCCGAGGCCCGTAGAAATCAAGTCTCATTTATGTAGAGTCAAAGGATAGACCCATCAACTGGTAAAGGCATCTTTCTCCCATCCTTGGAAGATAAATAGTAAGTACCCTTTTTAGACTTCTTCTTGACAATGTAAGGGCCAAGCCATAGAACTTCACTCATCTTGTCATACTTTGGCTTTCCCTTCTTTTTGTACCACATGAGTGTAAGGTTGCCTTCTTCAAATTCAACATACGATAGTCTTCAATGTAAGGTTGTGTGGGAGGATATGCTTCAATCATACATTTGATAGCTTGTTCTCACTCTTTATCCTTCTTTCCCTCATCCTTCTTGAGTATCTCGATGGATCTCGAGTCCTTTCCCTAGTATTTCACAAGTTTCTCCATATACTTATATGTCTTTGTAAATAGTGTATCAATATAGTCTTCTCCTGCAAACGGTAAATCCCAAGGATCATACTCAATGACCTGAGGTGTCACGTCATATTCACAATCACTCCAATAGTCAAGGCTATTCGGATCAATTACATGATTCTTGGCAATCAATTGACTATACATAATATCAAATGTCCCATCTCTCATAGGGATATGCACATGAGTTAGGTCCATATTGAGAAAACCACCGAGGGTAGCGGACCAACTTACTGATAGGAACATGCCCTAAGCATCTAGTACATCGATCACAACCACATTCATATTGATTTCGATATGGGGTAACACTTGTAAGTAAACCTTCAAATCCTCTATAAGATCGTAAACCTTCACTTTCTTTAAATTGATGCCACAAACATTTACATAAGGACAATTTGTCCTCAAACCTAGTCATTTCATGACCTTCAAAGGCAACATGTTTGTTAAGGCCCCAGATTCCAACATACAATTGTTCAAACGAAAACCATTTATGCCCAGAGAAAGATAAAAAGGGGGGTTGTCTTCTCTTTGGTTCCCATGATACATAGTATTTAAAATCATTAAAGGGTCCCCTACTTCATCTTGTATCTTTAAATACTTCAAAACTTATTTCCTTACAGAAGGAATTTTGCACATCTTGACTATTGGCACCACCATGTTCATATTTCCAATCATATTGGGCACATCAATGTTGAGGTGGAGATCATCACTAGATGGTGTAGGTTGTGAAGTTGAATCGTGAACAGGCGAGGGAGGAGCTGGTGACACCATATTTTTTGTTGGAGGAGGTGATGTTGGCACTTTATTTCTGCTGGAATATGTCAAAATATCCCTTTCCCTCAACCTCTCCTTTGAAGCTTCATCCATTTGGTTGAATATTTCCAACCGAGCTCATCTAGTTGGCCACTTCCTAACTTCCTCATGTTTTTCTTCGGTGATGTCAATGTATTCATCACCCTCAAGCATGTAATTTGTATCAATAAATTTTAACCGATTTGCAAATCTTGGATCTTCTTCTTCTCTTTGTCTCAGGCATTAATGTTTCCAATGAGGTTCTTCACAAGGCACACACCACGGTGATCCTTCCATGTTAACCATCTCGATGGGATTCAAGGTGTCAGGTGCCTTCACTTCTTGTTGTGGATTAGGTTTCCAACCTACGCTTTCCCTCTGATGTCTGATAAACCAAGGCCTTATACCATAATGATGCCTCTCTAAATTCGCCAACATGTTCATGATCTGATTTTGGCTCTGGATAAATTGGGCATTGATTTGATCGAAAAGTGTGACTGGATCTTGTACATTGTTGGTTGATGTCTTTGTCTTCGGTTCTTCTCTAGCACGGGGAAACTGAAAAGGTTCAATCTTAGAACGGACAAAATGTTCTTCAATATGTACGGTTTATTCTTTAACCTTTGTTAAATTTTCAGGCATCTTTTCCTTCAGGATAAAACCAAACTATCCTTCACAAGCATTCAAATAAATAAGGAGAATGATTTCTTCCGATGGGAATAAGTCCTTTTGGATTTGACTAAGCAAGTTGTCAAACCTAGCATCAAATTCCTTCATTGTTTTGTTCTCTTTCTTCTTAATCTGGTTGAATTGCATTAATAACATTCCACTATATTTCTTCGTCATCCATTTCTTTTTGAGCAAATCTGCGAAAGCTTGATATGATTTCAATTGATTGTCAGGAAATCTCTTGAACCACTTCTTAGAATCTTCATTGAGAGAGGAAGCTAGTAACTTCATCGCAACATCTTCATGTTCAATATTTTTATCTTCCATGGCCATGCCAATAGCATCAAGATGTTCTTTAGTTGTAATGACATTGATTCCAGTGAATTTGGGTAGCCACTTGTGAGATTATTTCAGCATGTTATTGGGGTAGTCGGTGATGTTGGTCATATTCAATGGCTTGTAAAGGTTTTTTCCCATGGATGAGCCAATGGAGAAAAAGGAAGACTCCCTTGAAATAGGGTTTTGACAATGAGTGAATTATGAATAGGCCTTCATTGGTAAACTTTGGAAGGCTTAAACCCTCCTTTGGGAAGTGTCTTTTGGAAAGATGGGTCCTCAAGTTGTGGAGTCAGCAGATGAACTTTATGAAATTCTCATCAAAAGTGAAAAGGTAACTTCCCTCAAATGGAATCGTCAGGGAAACTAAAGTTAAATGCTTTGGGATAGACTTCTCAAGTGTCGTTATGGGATCGGAAAGGATTCAAAATCCTCCCCGACAATAGCGCCAAAAATGTTTTTGCACGATTTGTAGTAAGGGAAAATCCCAACCCAAACAACAAATATGTCGACAACTAATGGCACCTTTCATTGTCACCTCAATAGACATCACCCTTGTTTTAGTGATGGACAAGTCTAATGCAAAGGAGGCTTCTTGGGTGACCTTAAGGGGATAGAGCGGAACAAGCACGAGAGTTGGAAGAGGCCCCGATTTTGGTCACTTGAACAAGGTGGCTAAGGCTTCTTGAAGAGAGGATTGGGAAAAGAAAGAATATGGCTTGAATATTACCTGCAAAACACACGTTAGGACACACACCCAAAACCAAATATCGTAAAATAAGCCAATAACCACTAAGGACTTATCAAGCTATTCTTGATGTCCTAAAAACGTAGTAGAAAGTAATGTTATAACAACAATGAATAAATTGTAACAACTGCAAGAAAAAATCGTCAAAATTTGCAATAAATTATATGAATTGAAAGCCAACAACTAGGAGATGATGATTAAGCCTTTAAACATTAGTTTTGACAGCTATATTGGTTTTTACACAAGTGTTATCTGCAACAAGTAAATTTTAACAACAACAATATTTAACCATAGAAATCAACAAGTGAATAGATCAAAATGAATCACTTGACAAGCACTTTCGGGTCCAATAATTAAACAAGTTTTTCCGTGATTAAATTGTGAGATAAATGAAATATTGATCCAGAATCGAATCCAGGAGCCTGACAGGGCTAAAAAAGGCTCAAAAATGAAAGTGCTCAGAATCTGACGAAACCAACGCCATTGCGTTCGTCTCGTCTTCCTGATTCCGGCCATATATTTACTTCATCAAACAGGCTTCGTATGCGAAAGATATCACATTTTGTTCGAAAACCCAAACAGGCTTGCTCCGTAAAGATCTTTTAATGACTATGGTTGAGTTTTTAATTGCATGTGTTAATTAACCCTTTTAAGAGGCTTAATGAAAGAATGAGGAAAAGAGAGGAATTATGACAGCCATATACATATATGCATATCTGAAATGAAGTAATAAACAGCAAACCATAACAAGAGAATTGATAACGGAGTTCGGCACAACGTTGCCTACGTCTCCGGGCCTTTGTCTCTGTGGGGGAGGCTTCTTTATTTCTGTTCAAAGCTCAAAAAATACATCGCAGTAGTGCCAATTGGATACAAGACTGATCTGGTCATGTTCTTCCAGATCTCTAAAACCCAGCAAAAGAAATGGCACGCAAAACGGATGACTAGAGCTCCCTGAAATGGCCCGCAAGCATCTGCTCCTCAATAGCTTCCCTGCATAAAAATGGCTTTGGCTTGGCTTCCCGTCAACATATCTCTACTCTGACTGTCCCCCATGGCCTCAAACAGGCCTGTTTTTTATAGATCTGAAGTTGGTTATCCATCCCCAACTTCCTCCCAAAATTTGGCCTCCAAAAATGCCCAATATCTCCCAAAAATGGGCCAAATCCTCCATTAACAGGCATAAAATCAATAGAAAATCAAAACTATATAAGAAAAACCCACTGTATGTTTAATTTTGGGTGCAACCCCCAAAATTGCATGCCCCTGGTCACTTGGGCGCCTCCATGTGGCCAGACGTTGTCCCCGTGGTGCGCTAGCCCCCGTGTCCGGGTTGGCTCCTGGTTCTGTGGCTCGTGGATAAGGTCGAGGGCTAACAATCCGAGCCCTGAGGGATAGGCCCCCTGCTTCACACTGGTGGTTACATGGTGGCATCGAAGTCTAAGGGCTAGGCCCTATCTGCATACATCTGATTCCCCGTGGTCGTGGTTATGTGTAGAAAGGGTCATAACCCGGGTTGAAACCATGGGCTAGGGCTAAGCCCCAGCCCTTTCCACCTCCGATTGATCTTTGACTTTAACTCAAATAAAAAAATTTCCATATAGTTAATAAGAAACACCGGCATGTCCGGTGGTAAGCCCGGTCCTGCCAGTCCGTAGCTTGGAGGAGGTTGGGGGTTCGATTCTGGTGGAGACCCCATATTTTGCATAACCCAAAAAGCCAACCAAAGGGTGCCACGTGGTAGCCCATGACTGGGCCTCATGGAACCTTACCATTAGCCAAAAATGATGCCACTTGTCGAGCGCCAGATGGTCCACGTGTCTGCCACGTACCCTGCCACCTGTCTCCCAGTCATCATCGTACCTGCCCAGTCAGCATGTTGACGTCATCCCATGCCACGTGTCACCCTTACAGTGGTGACACGTCTCACGCTTAGACTGGTCCAACTCCCCTGGCGTACACCCTGTCACCTGCCATGTGTCTTCTCCAGGAGATACCAAATCAGTTGTACAGCCGTACGGCCTGTACAGTCAGCCTTCCACGTGGCATTGTACGGATTGTATAGTCACCCATTTTTTTTGTCTGTTTGGGTTTTCGAATAGAATGTGATATATTTCTCATACGAAGCCTGTTTGATGAAGTAAATATATGGCTGGAATCACGAAGACGAGACGGACGCAATGGCGTTGGTTTCGTCGGATTCTAAGCACTTTCATTTTTTAGCCTTTTTTAGCCCTGTCAAGCTCCTGGATCCGATTCTGGATCACACCTCCCCACTAAAAGACCTTTTGGTCCCCAAAAGGTTACTGACCAGTCAACAAGCTTGGGATAGGCCACCTGGCTTGTCCTCTGTCTCTGAACTCTGTCCTGTGCACCTGTCTCATCAAGATCAACTATAACACAATCATGACAAATGACAGTATATTATTAGCCATTTGAACCCTGTTACATCTTACTAAAGCCACTATCATCCATGTTGACAACATTACTAATGACAGCATCAAAAAGACGACTGCAAATGAACTGATATACTTGTAATATTTGCACGACATGAGCTTATCTTGAAGCAACTTATGATTGATTTTCCATTCAACAATCATTTCTTATTCTTGCTTAAGATCGATTACTTCATTTGAAACAATTATTGGTTTTTTGCTTGCTTGCACTGCCTTCTTTAATTGTTCCATTGTTTGAAGTGTTTTATTTGCTTTAACACGATGAGCATGAACCACATAATCTTGACCTGCTTTGGTGAATTGATATGATTCTTTGCTCTGTAGAAGATTGCCTTACGATCATATAAATATGGRCTACCTAAGACCATTCCACATTCTCTTAACGACACTACATCACATGTTACTTCATCCACATACTTAGATGAAATTGCAAATTTGATTGTGCACTACTTTGTTATGTGCATTTGATGATGATTGATTATCCATTTAAGTGTGTAAGGCTTATGATGTAGTTGTGATTTTAACCCCAATTGCTTAACCAATTCTTCTGAGATTAGATTAGATAGAGATCCACTGTCGATTAATGTGTCTATCTTAGTGTGTCGCGTGATTACCCTTATATGAAACAAACTGCTTCTACAATCAATGTCTTCACCAATTTTACATGTCATACCAACCAATGAGATCTTTGATTCATCACCTGAATCCGATCCCAAGTCTGTGGGTTTTGTTGTCGTTGCCACTGTTTTCATTCCCTTCTTTTCCTTGAACCACTTTGACCTCTTCTCGAGATGCAACTACCAACATCTGTCCTCATCATGTCCCTCTTTCTTGCAATGCTTGCAAAAGGGCTTTCCTTCCTTCCTTGTCACTGCATTTGCATTCTTTCCATGCCTTTTCCTCTTGTCCTCTTTTCTTGAAGACGATGATTCCCCTGACACGCCT
>ML779906.1:1234056-1258523 GCA_009831015.1 Picea engelmannii | reverse complement strand
AGGTAAACCTCCTATATACTTCATAAGAGTTTCTTGTGTTTGTAAAGGGATATCTAACATCAATGCCATTTTTCGAAATCCATCGGTGTATTCTTGCACTGTTTGTCCTTTTCTTAGTTTTAAAGATTTCCATTCAATTAATGATTTTTCTTTATAACCCAAAGGACAGAATTGTTTCCTAAGTGTAAAAATGAAGCTTTTCCATGATGGAAATACCTTACCCACTTGTTGCGTTCCATTTTGCAACTTGCTTTGCCACCAGATGAGAGTTGTACCTGCAAGTCTCAAAGATGCCAACTTGATTTGTGTGGCCTCATCTTTGATCTATTGCACACTGCAGTAAACCTCCATCTTCCTGATCCAATTGTCAAGTTTCTCTACATTTACTTCACCATCATATATGGGCAACTCAAATTTAACATCAAGTTTTAACAATGGCATTTCATTCTTATGCTTATAAACATGTTTCTTTCCATTAGATTTAGAACTTGAACTTGAAGAAGAAGGAGAAGAAGGAGGAGATGATGGAGGTGAAGGAGGAATCTGAGGATGATCCTCTTCCTCTTCACTTTTTCCCTTTGAAGATTCACCCAAAACTAGTCTCTTTCATTCCAAGTAATCCTCGTACAAAACTTTCACCATCTCCGACATAGCAAGGAAAGTTTTCCGGAACTCTTTCTCATCCTGAGAAAGCCCTTCTTCTGATGCCATCTTCTCGCTGTGAGAAGCTCTCTTTCTCAATCCAATTAATGGATTCTCTGCAACAAGCTCGCCTTCACCACGTTGTATCTTTTCCCTGGTTAACATGCAAAACTCAAATCCAAACGTCAACTAGCTCTGATACCACTTGATCCTTAAAGATCTTTTAATGACTATGGTTGAGTTTTTAATTGCATGTGTTAATTAACCCTTTTAAGAAGCTTAATGAAAGAATGAGGAAAAGAGAGGAATTATGACAGCCATATACATATATGCAGATCTGAAATGAAGTAATAAACAGCAAACCATAACAAGAGAATTGATAACGGAGTTCGGCACAACGTTGCCTACGTCTCCGGGCCTTTGTCTCTGTGGGGGAGGCTTCTTTATTTCTGTTCAAAGCTCAAAAAATACATCACAGCAGTGCCAATTGGCTACAAGACTGATCTGGTCATGTTCTTCCAGATCTCTAAAACCCAGCAAAATAAACGGCACACAAAACGGATGACCGAAGCTCCCAGAAATGGCCCGCAAGCGTCTGCTCCTCAATAGCTTCCCTGTATAAAAATGGCTTTGGCTTGGCTTCCCTTCAACATAACTCTGCTCTGACTGTCCTGGTGTGAGAGATCCGAGAAATGGCTCGCAAACTTCTGCTCCTCAATAGCTTCCTTGCATAAAAATGGCTTTGGCTTCGCTTCCCTTCAGCATAACTATGCTCTGACTGTCCCCCATGGCCTCAAACAGGCCTAGTTTTTATAGATCTGAAGTTAGTTATCCATCCTCAACTTCCTCCCAAAATTTGGCCTCTAAAAATGCCCAATATCTCCCAAAAATGGGCCAAATCCTCCATTAACAGGCTTAAAATCAATAGAAAATCCAAACTATATAAAAAAAACCCACTGTATGTTTAATTTTGGGCGCAGCCCCCAAAATTCCACGCCCCTGGTCACTTGGGCACTTCCATGTGGCCAGGCATTGTCCCTGTGGTGCGCTAGCCCCCCTGTCTGGGCTGGCTCCTAGTTCTGTGGCACGTGGATAAGGCTGAGGGCTAACAACCCGAGCCCTGAGGGATAGGCCCCCCGCTTCGCATTGGTGGTTACATGGTGGCACCGAAGTATAAGGGCTAGGCCCTATCCGCATACATTTGATTCCCCGTGGTCGTGGTTATGTGTAGAAAGGGTCGTAACCCGGGCTGAAACCATGGGATGGGGCTAAGCCCCAACCCTTTCCACCTCCGATTGATCTTTGACTTTAACTCAAATAAAAAAATTTCCATATAGTTAATAAGAAACACCAGCAGGTCCGGTGGTAAGCCCGATCCTGCCAGTCCGTAGCTTGGAGGAGGTCGGGGGTTCAATTCCGGTGGAGACCCCATATTTTGCATAACCCAACGAGCCAACCAAAGGGTGCCACATGGCAGCCCATGACTGGGCCACGTGGCACCTTCCCATTAGCCGAAAATGATGCCACTTGTCGAGCATCAGATGGTCCACATGTCTGCCACGTACCCTGCCACCTGTCTCCCAGTCATCACCGTACCTGCTCAGTCAGGCAAAAAAAATGGGTGACTGTACAGTCCGTACAGTGCCATGTGGAAGGTTGATTGTACAGGTCGTACGACCGTACAGCTGACATGGCAGCTCCTATAGAAGACACGTGGCAGGTGACAGGGTGTACGCCAGGGGAGTTGGACCAGTCTGAGCGTGACACATGTCACCACTGTAAGGGTGACACGTGGCATGGGATGATGTCAGTAGGCTGACTGGGCAGGTACGGTGATGACTGGTCCAACTCCCCTGGCGTACACCCTGTCACCTACCACGTGTCTTCTCTAGGAGCTGCCACGTCAGTTGTATGGTCATACGGCCTGTACAGTCAGCCTTCCACGTGGGACTGTACGGACTGTACAGTCACCCATTTTTTTTGCATTTTGGGTTTTCAAACAGAATGTGATATCTTTCGCATACGAAGCCTGTTTGACGAAGTAAATATATGGTTGGAATCAGGAAGATGAGATGGATGCAATGGCGTTGGTTTCGTTGGATTCTGAGCACTTTCATTTTTTATCCTTTTCGAGCCATGTCAGGCTCCTGGATCCGATTCTAGATCAAATATAGTAGAAGAAACAAGCAGCCCTAATGGTTGTATTAAAAAATTTATAATAGCAGTAAACTAATTGTAAAGTTCATCATTCATCTAATCGCCAATCACTTTCATTTATCATGAAGTAAGAAAGTAAGAGAGAGAGAGATTGTTATGAAAAATTGTCACTTTACTACATCAATGAAGACTAGTGCCTTTAAGCAATTGGGTTATGGAGTCACTTGCTTGAAAGAGAGTTAAACCAAATAGAAGAGTAGAGAGGAATGAGGGTTGAACCCCTATAGCACCCAAAATGCCTCCTTCTTCTAAATCGATTAGCTCACTAATCAAGGCTAAACTAGGGTTTAGGGTTTCTAGGGGTGTAAACCATCTTACTCCCTAGAACATAAACCCTAGCCAAAATTTGCTTCAAGGGTGTAGACATTCCTACTTCTTGAAGAAAACCTTGAGTGCTTTTAGCTAGATGAAGAAATACTATGAGCTCTAGAGGGTGTAAACACTCTTACTCCTCTTAGGATTTTGCTTCAAGGTTGTAGACACTCCTACTTCTTGAATCAAACCTTGAGTTCTTTTCGCTAGATGAAGAAATGTTGTGAGCTATGGAGGGTGTAAACACTCTTACTCCTCCTAGGGTTTTCCTAGTCAAATTCTTGAATTTACCAAGCAAACCACCATATAATTGCGGAAAATTCACTTACTAGAGCAAGAAATAGATGAAGAAAACCTTATTCAACCAACACATATCCCACAACACTCAAGTCCCCCTTTTCAAATTAAACAATGCTCAAAGACCTTATAAACTTTGCCTAATTTAGGTAAGGAGGGGTGTCATGGTGCCCTATTGGGTAGGCCAATTCTCAAGTCAAGGATTGTTTCCCGAAAAGACCCTCTCTAGACCATGTGGTGAGTATGAGGTGAATTATAGGAAGTACTTTTAGGCATGGGGTTTTTGACATATCAAAGGATCATATTGTCTCATTTATGGGTGCCTTTGTGAAGGGTGCGCTACATCCCTTTGTTTGCAATGAAACAATTTTCCAAGCCCTTTATTTTCCTTTCCTTTTTTCTTTTTTATGATTCGAACATTGAGTTCTATGTGCAATGGAAAGAAAAAGAGCACCGCAATGACACTTTAAGTTAGAACACATTAAGTTGTATGTGCACCGGAAATTAAATATCACTGCAATCATTCCCCCACCATGTGGGATAATTTTTATTTATTTTCCTTTAGGGAGAGCATCTAGAAGGATAAATTATGCCTTTTGACTTTTACAATGCTAGCTGCAACACCTCTGGGCCTTCAGCCCCTTCTTCCCATGAAATGAGGTACAAGCCCTTCTTGGGGTCAATGAATCCAAAAAACGAGGAAATGGAGGGGAAGAAATGTGGAAAGTGGTAACTATGAGTGGGAATGGTACGATGACCCTTCAAGGGGACCCCCAATAGCAACCATTTTCCCGACGGTGAACAACTTACTAGGATACCATGTCAACCACCAAGGTGAAATAAGGCAAAAGATATAATTTCCAAGAAAACGTTCCATAATCAAGAAAGGACTCTTTGCAACATGCTCAAATGCTTAAATTATTAAAGTGACACTTACCATGAGGCTGGAATTGTTACCTCATGAAGCAAGACTTATTGTCTTATGTGGACCAAGTTGGTGTGGCAGACGTTGTTATGTCATTGACGATGAGTGGTGATGTGTGGTGGAGAGGAGGGGCTCTATCTTCTCAATGTGGGATCTGTCGGCCATTTGGGTCTCGACACTCCATATCTGCTACATGCAGGCCTTAAGACATCATCTCCTTAGTTACCCCTAGGTTGGGGGGGTAACAAGCTCAAAGAATCAATGGATACCAACCATCATGGACACAACAGTCATCATAACATAAAAAGTGAGTCACATTTTAATGTAAAAAGCATGTAAGTAGATCATATTAGGTATCTTCTTCAAAATTCACACTAGCTTATGACTTTATGCAAGTTTCCAAGTTCAAGTATGGGAGGACCATCATAGAACCCTATTAGGTGTGCCAATATGCAAGTAGAGGAGTATTTCCCAAGAAACCCATCAAAGTGTAAGTGTGAGTGAATGGTAAGTTTTGGGGTTTTCTTCATGGCCATGGTGCAATCAACACGGAAGGCCATGTGTGATGTTTATCTCCATGAGAGCCTTTATAGAGTGATTGTTTAATGCCATGAGTTACCCTTTCTTCAACATTATTTCTTTCCACCCCTTATCTTACCTTTTGATATTCATTTATTTTCTTTGCAAGCCCCTTATTTAATTTTATGCATTTATTTCATCGAGGGTCATGATCATTTAAGTAAGTCATTTATTTATATAAGCATTCATTGCTTTAGGACTTAGCTATTGAAAAGTATCACTATGCCCAGACACCTAGATACTTTAATACCTTGTGTTTTTCCTTGTTGATAAATAAATAACAACACAGAATAAAATACACTGGCTGGAAAAAAAAAATGAAAACAAAAATATGGAAACCAAACTTCACACAACACACATAAAATTTTCCCTTTAAGTCAACTTCTCATTAAATAAAGAATCCAAGCTTACAAGGGCTCCCTTACTAGGAAAATGGCCCATTGAGGAAAAATACAAATACAACAAACCTGACAACTCTAGCCCTAAAGAAACCCTTTGCTCAATCTTCCCAAATCTACTTGTTAGACACTCAGATCTGCTAGATCTATCTGTTGGTACATCAGACCTACCAAATCTACATGCTTGTACCTCAGATCTGCTAGATTTTCCCATTGGTACCTTAGATATGCACTAGTTCTATCTATTGGTACCTCATATCTGCGAGATTTGTCCGTTGGTACCTTAGATCTGCTATATTTGTCTGGTGGTACCTCATATCTACTAGATATGCCCGCTAGTACCTTATACATGCACTAGATATGTTTGTTGGTACCTCAGATATTCTAGATATGTTTTTTTCTGTTGGCACCTCAAATATTCTAGATTTGTTCATTGGTACCTTAGATCTAATAGATTTGTCTGTTGATACCTCACATGTGCACTAGATCTGTCCACTGGTACCTCAAATATGCTAGATATGCTTGCTAGTTGGTTATATTTTGTCCTCTTGTTGCACTACTTGCACTTTCCTCCTTTGGACTTGATCTCTAGGTGAAATTCCTTCTTCACCTTTTTTGCAATTCCCTTGAATCACAGTCCTTTGTGACTCAAACACTTGAACAAAAGTCCTTCTTTTCTCTTTTGTTGATCCCCTTGAGTCACAATCCTTCGTGACTCAAGCACTTGAGAAAAAGTATTTATTTGCTCTCAACTGGATGCCTTTGTCCTTCACCTAGCCTTGCTTTTATAATCTTGAGTTATGACTGAATCAAACATAACCCTAATCTCCAAAGTGATTAACAGTTGAGATTAGATCTCACCTCACTTGATATCAATGGCTAAGATTCATTTAATTCACGTATGCTAATAACCTTATCATTTCACTAAATTAAACTCACTTTAATTATAAAAAGCACTTTACTTTAACAATTCATTTAATTAAAGTAAATTACTAATGTTGAAGACTTTGGACGACTTCCACACATCTAGACACTTAGATCTGTGTGAAAGTACCAGTTCGATGCTACAAATATCAACACTACCTTTTAGCAAGGAAGGTATTTCTGAAAGAGCCACCTAGAACTAGTTGTCACTATGATTCTGGCACAATGTTCCACACATCATCCTGCACCATGGCATCCCACCAAACTTGTTGGTCTACTGCTTCCTAAACAATAGAATACTTGGAATCAATGATGCTACTCATTAGCACCATATAGTTCAAAAACATTTTATGAGGCTTTCTCTCCCTAACAGTGCTCTTAGGAGCCCCAACATGCTCCTGAGTATCCTTCAATGTGTTATCCCCAAATCCTAGGGATAACTAAGGAGATGATGTCTCGAGGCCCTTAATTTGTAGACATGGAGTACCAAGAGACAACTTGACCAACAATGTCCACTTGCAAAGATGAGGACCCACCTCACCACCACAACTCCAGGTTGATCATGACAGTATCCACCACATCAGCTGGCCTCTGGAAGACATTGGGTCTTGCTCCATGAGGTACAAGTCGGCTATTATGGTGAGTGTCATTTCAATATTTGAAGCATTTGAGTTTGTTGCATCTATTACTGCTTTTGATTATGTGACATTTGCTTGGGCATTATTCTCTTTGCCCCATTTCACTTTGGTGGTTGACATTGTGCCCTAAAAAGTGGGTCATCATTAGGGATAAGTATGCTACTAGGAGGTCCTTTTGATGATTCGTTGTGCCATTCCCGACCATACTTGTCACTTTCCACAATTCATCCCCTCATCCCCTAATCCCCTCACCTTTTGAGTTTTTCGAGTGTACTGACCCAAGAAGGAGTTGTCCCTCACTTCATGTGAAGAAGGGGTTGAAGGCCCAGAGGCTTGTGGCTGGAAAAAGATAAAATCCAAACCATTAACCTTCTATATGCTCTCCCAGGGATCTCAAGGACAATGAAATGTCTCTCAAAAAAAAAACTAATGGGACACGTAAAGGAATGACTAATAGCAAAATTCCAACCAGGGAGGAGCATGTGTGGGAATTGCTTTTATTGATTAGGTAGAATCCCAACACATGTATACAACTTCGGGAAGCATCATGTGACCAGGGTAGAGTCAAGGTGGGCACATTTTTTCATGCTTAGGTAGAAGCCCCACCTTGGCTTCAAGTTGGAAACATACTAAAAGAATAAAAGGAAACAAATGGGCTTGGAAAAAGGTTGCATTGAAAATGAAGGTGCATCACACCCTCTACAAAGGCACCCATAAGTGAGACACTACAAACCCTTTTATGTCATGAACCCCGTGCCCAAAATTCCTTCCCCTCATCCATGAAACCTCATCCACATGACTTAGATGGAGGTCCCCTCAGTAAACACCCCTAAACTTAAGGAATGATTCACCCAATAGGTCGTTTTGTCAAGCCTCCCATACCTAAACTTGGAAAATTGTATAGGGTATTTGAGAATTTGTTTATTTTGATGAGGTGGTTTGGATGTACTTTCTTAGATGTCTCTTTTGTTGATTTTATTTACTCGCCATGATGCTTTGACTTGATATCCTTGGAGGGCATATCAATTTGTCTTTGCAGGACCCAGTTGGTGGACATTTTTGGAGGAACAAACCTAGCTTGGGCTTCCATGGGGCTTGAATCCCATGGGTTGGATGCCAAGGGCCCATATTTCATATCATGAAGACATGCCTTTGGAGGCTTAGATGACATCATGGAGGACCTAACCTAGCCCCTACCACCCAAAAATTTTGCTTGAAGGAGGCAAAACACCACCTTCTTGGAGCTTGACGTCATAGTAAGGCTAGGGTTTGATGGTGGTTGAGGACACTTGGCACATTTTGGAGGAAAGAACCTATGATCGTGGAATCAATTTCTTAGATCGAGGACACTTGGCCTTTGGAGGCTTAGATCACACATCTCCAACTCAACAACTTGACTTAAAGTGCCAAAATTCACCCAAAAGGAGGGTGACGTCATGTTTTAGGGTTTCTTTCATAAATTAAATAATATTATTTTGTAAAGGACAAGATTAGGATTGTTGACCCCTTATCTTGTGGTTTACCCTAAATTATGTGGACAAACTATGTTTAGAACATTTTGTATAAATAGAGATCATTTGTATCTCATTTTCATATAAGTCTCCCATGTGGAGAAGGATACTTGGCTGAAATTTTCGCCCTACTTGGGAAAATTCATTCTCTCTCTCTCTCTATTGTGATATTGTTTATCTCTTTTCTTATGGAAGGAAGTGGTGTGCTACTCTTGGAGGCTCTTTCTCTTTGCTTTGGTGTTAAAATTGTTTGGTAACTAAGGTTTTGTCTTGGAATTTCTTGGAATTTGTAAGGAAAATGTGCACTTTGTTAGGTTTATTTCTTGTTCCATACTTGTTATTGGCTAGATCCTTGGAGGAGTATAAGGATTTACAACCTCCAGCTATTTTTATCATTATTGTTTGATGAAAAGACTATTGCAAAGGTTGTTAGGAGTAAAAGGGTTTACACCCTCCTAGACTTTACCTTGTTAGGGTTGTTATCTCAAAGGAGTAAAACGGATTACACCCCTTGAGATTTAGTAGTCCTAACCTAATACAAGAAGATCTGCAACCCATTTGGCAAGGCACTAGTCTTTTATTGCATTGGAGAAATAAATTGCTTGCCTTGAAATACATGATTTTACAAGATATTGAATTTGTTCAAAGTGGAATCAATTCTTTGCCTTAATTGCTTGCTTGAGCCACTAGTGCATTTTGATTGGTCAACAATACCTTGTTGTTGTTACAAATTTATGCTACATCCATTAGGGTTGCAACAAACTCTCTTTTCAAGCTTAATTTCTCACTCCTTTTTCGTTGGAAATAGTTGGAAAGTTGTTATTGTTAATCTACTTAATGTTGGCTATTGTTGGGAAATTTTTTGGCTAGTTCCTTGGGGTAAATATTGTTTCTCTAGAAAATATTTTTTGGCTAGTTCCTTGGGGTTATTTCTATAGTAAGTAATTGGTTTCATTGTTGATATATATTTTTGTTAATTGTTGCAAATAGGGAAAAAAAATTAACTTGCTTGTACACCTAACATATAGCTAGTACAATTGGCTTTTATTGTGTCTTGGGTAGGTACAATCACCACTTGGAAAGTCCACTACATTGTGACATATATTCTACCATCTACGAGACTCTTTTCAAGCCTTTTTCACTTTCCATAATTGAACTATAGGGGGGCTCACCTTCATCTCTTCACTTTTCATATCATTTCCCCCAAGGTCAAGGGGATTCCCCCCTTGAGGTGATTACTTCATCTCTAAAGTGACAAGAATACATGCCTAAGGTGACAGTGGGTAGGTGTTCTATTAGTTGTCACCATTTTCGTGGTTGGATCGGAATTTAGCCAACCTACAACTTGTGTGATAACACAATGTCCGCGTAAACCATTTGGGTCTCCTGATAGAGATAGAAGGGGTTAACTTCTCCTCCCCACATGAAGGTTGACTCCCTGAACTAGAAGCCTATGAACGTTGTTCTCCATTCGGAGCCTCTTTCTCCTCATCCTCTATCACTGGTACATATAGCACATCTCGGGCTTCCAATGAACCACTTGACTCAAGTTGGAACAAGAGAGTCCCCTCACCCTTCACTGCATACTTGGAATCATCACCAAGCTCCACATGGATCTCTACGTCCTTGTCTAGTATACTTTTGGATAGCTTTCGTGCTCCTGTCATGTTTTTGTCCACTGAGAAAAGAAAAATACAACCAACACCTGCATCCTAGCACCTATGCTCATGTTGTACAGTCTTGTACCAGTGACCTATACGAACTGTATGTGCCCTGCATGACATGTACAACATGTATGTACGTGCCCATGACTGCATGTCTTACTCGTATGTACATGCCCAACTGACCCTGTATGGCCCGTATGTACGCACCCAGTTGAACTCGTCTGACATGTATGTACGTGCCCTAGTGCACTAGTCTGGTATGTATGTATGCATCCAGTTGCACTTGTTCTGTGTGCACGGAGTTGTTCATGACTTAGATATGCTCATATTTGTCCTTGTTACCGGATCCATCTATTGTTGTGCACTTGCTTCTCTTCTCCTTTGGACTGAATTGATCTCTAGGTGAAAGTCCTTCTTCACCCTTGCTAATATCTCCTTGAGAAAAATTCCTTCTTCACCCTTGCTAAGATCTCCTTGAGAAAAAGTCCTTGTTTTCTCTCTGTTGTCGGGAAATTTACACTTCCACGCTAAACCTAACAAAAGAGAGAAAGACAGATTTAACCTTGAAATAAATGACAAAGAAAACACACAGTACACAAAGATTTTACCCTGGAAACCCAAATCGGAAAACCAACATTCCTTAAGCATCTTGCTCTCTTGTTGTCTTATTCATTTAGAATAAAAGGTTACATGCCTAACCTTGGTCTACACCTAAGACACAATCGACATCATACCTTCTTGCTTTACACAAGAACAACCCTATAACCAATTCGTCTTACATATACATGACAAGAAACCTCGAAACGATTGATCTAAAGATTAGCTTTTAAAACATTACAACATGCCTTATTTATAGGATTTACTGTAGGAAAAAACCTAAACAAAGGTGTCCAAAAATGGTTATAGATCCATGCAGATCATTGGCTACAAATCCCATGAATCTTGGGATTCTATTACAGTTGACTACCAAGTCGGATTATCATTCGTCTACCAATCGAACTCTTGTCGGTTGACCTCTTTGACTTGTTGTAAATCACCTAGACTTCAACTTTGCTTGGTCGATCCATCTCGACATTCAACTTTCACTACCAGTAGATCCACCTTGACTCGACTTTCACTATGAAGAATATAACAACCCAACATTCTCCCACTTGTTGTATTCTTTGTTGAAACTGGGAGTTTCCTGAACTTTTGTTCATAGACCCAGGGTAAGAATGGTCATTGCCTCTCTGCACCAAGAGAAATTCACAACACTCATAGACTTGGTCAAAGAGTCTGTTGTGTTTTCCAATGTGTCTACTTTCTCCATCAACACCTTGTTGATTTCCACCGTGTGTCTAACGAAATGGTATAATATGCTTGGTCTTGGAATGATAAGTTGGGTTCTTTGCCAAAAATATTTTGCTTTGACTATCACAATTTATATTCATAGTTATTTTCTCAAACCCGATCCCTGAATATAGTTGTTGCAGCCATATTGTTTCTTTGCTTCCATGAGGGGTTTCCATGTATTCAGCTTTTGTTGTTGACAAGGATACGATCACTAGTCGCTTACTCATCCAATTGATTTCTCCATCGAACATCTTGAACACATGTCCACTAGACCACCTTCATCGATTTGCATCTCCATCCTAGTTGGTGTAGACAAATCCATGTACATCTATTTCCCTTTCATTTCCAAGCTTCCCTTGGTAGCATATAACATAGTCTTTTGTGCCACACAAATACTTGAATACTCTCTTGACAGTTGTCCAGTGCTCCTTTCCAGGTGTCGAAATGTATCTTCTCAACACTCCCACTGCATGGGCAATGTTTGGTCAAGTGTGGACCATCGCATACATCAAAATACCAATAACACTTGCATAGCGGACATGTGCCATATCCTCTATTTATTACCATGTCTTTGGACATTGTTTAGCAGTTAGCCTTGCTCCCACAGGAATTAGCACCTTTACAGGTTTGCAATCTTTCATGTTGAAATGTTTCAAAATTGTTTCAATATACTTATTTTGGTTCAACCAGAGCTCCCTAACTGCTCAATCTCTCTTGATCTCCATTCCCAAAATGAAGTTAGTTGCACCGAAATCCTTCATGTTGAATTTGGAGGATAGTTGCATCTTCACCTCCTTTATTGCATCCATGTTGTTTCTGACTAGCAACATGTCGTCAACATACAATGATACATATATGAAATGCCCAACTTCTTCCTTGAAATATATGCAATGATCAACTTTGCTTCTCACAAATCCCAAACTAAGTATGTATGTGTCGAACTTTTGATACTACATCCTTGGTGATTGCTTTAGACCATAAAGGGATCTTTTCAATCTGCACACCAAATATATATTTCCCTTTACTGCAAAACATTTAGGTTGTTTTATGTAGATTTATTCTTCCATGCCCCCATGTAGGAACATTGTCTTCACATCCATATATTCTATTTCCAAATCAAATGCTACAACGAGAGACATTAGTACTCTAATGGAAGTTAATTTTGCAACAAGGGAAAAAATATCACCGAATTCGACTCCTTCAACTTCGGAATATCCTTTCCCTACTGTTAGCTCCCAAAATGAATCAGTCAATTGGTTTCATTTTGTAGGTGATAGTATGGTCATTAGAGGATTCTATTTTTGGTTCTTAGATTCTTCAAGTGTCAAAATATAGGTTTTAACATTGTACCCTAGAAATAAGTTGATCCTCAAAGGTTGTTTTTAAAAATTTCGTGAAAAAACTTTTCAATAGCTAACATATGTTGTGAGGTTGATGTTAGCTGGTGAAAGCATTGGGTTTCAATGGTTAAGGTGTACTCTTCCACAGACAGACAAGCTGGTGAAAGCGCTAAACGCGGGGTTCTCTTCCATGATTCCAGAAACCAAAAAGGGACACACTCGACACACGTCACACAATCATTATGGAGCACTAGTCGCAACAGATGATGATGATGATATCGTTGTGCACGTTTTAATAGGATATTATGGAGGATCGTGCTCATATTTCATGCTCCAGCAATGAGAGGATTGGAGATGACGAACTCACATTCATCATTGCAGACAGAGGACAAAGTACCAGTCACCCGACGACATCAAATCAACATCTCATATTTTGAACTTGCGGTGTTCACAGGTAATATGATATGGTTCTAGTTTTCAAATTGGCAACACGGAAAGCTTTCACCAGGGCCAAAACTTGGCCGACTCAAGAAAATTATAGTGTCAACTGTATGCAAATCGACCGAGTCACAGATGGCGAGGAAGTGAAGTGGGTTTTTGTTGAGGAAGGAATTAGATAACCTATCATTTTTACAGTCGTATCCAAATGTGCAGAAGCGTTTCTCAGATGCAGGGTGCATGAATTATGTGGAAAGGTTACAACATGGTTATCACCAAGCGACAACTGAAGTTTTTGCCAAGTCATATGATGGAAAGAAAGCCAGCATGGGCTCTCTAGAGATGATATTCAATGAAGCTGCCATCGCCACAACAACTGGCTTACCCAGAATAGGCCAAAGCTGGTTTAAGACAACAGTGACCAAGAATTTGAATTTTAGGGTATACCTCAAGGCAAAATTCAGAAACATAACCTAGAGGAAAAGCATGCATGTTTCTCACCTGGAAGATGAATGGCAAGACCTGTTCAAAGGTATTCAACTCCATTTGTCCTCAGAAGGCAGGTATGACAAGTTAATGTTATACCATTTCAGACTTCTAGATCATTTCACAGGGAAGACTCTCCTGAATTTGCCTTTCTTCCTTCATAAAAGCCTAACTAAAGTGTGTAAGAAGATCAGAGCCGAACCTTTAAGTATAAAAAATGCCCTTTGTCGTTATGGCTTGATCAAACTGATAATTTTAGAGGAACTGGGACAAAGAGGAAGAACTTGGCAACACTTCCTCTTCTGGGAAGGTTTTGAGACTCAAACTCAACCAATAAATGAGCAGAAGGAAACAGGGAAAAAGCAGTCAACTCCTCATAGAATCTCTAGGAGGAGGAGAGCTCTTCCAGGACCACTAGAAGACGAGATTTCTAACATAAATCCTATAAGAGCAAAGAAGAAATTAGATTTTGAAACCAACTCAAAGCAATCTACAGTAAAAAAGACAAACGTTCTCAATTTGCCATACACAAATTCAGAAACGGAGCCAGAAAGGGAAGATGAAAGTCCAGTCATTAAAAGTCCAGAGCACTCCATGGAAATTTCACAGGACTATGAAACTTTTACTCCCATATATGAAGGTGAAACCTCAAAAAGTAACAAATCAAAGAAATCACAAAAGATTAAAGCGCTGAAAGAGGTGATAGCACAACAGGAGGTTCTGGAAAGAGTGATCAAGGCAAGATACAAAGCCTTATAAGAAAATTTTGCAAAGACAAACACATATTTTGAGAAGTTAGCTCGTGAGAGTGTCAAAGACAAAAAGAGAAAGAAGAAAATCACCAAGGATTACAACAGCTTGTGGTTTTTAGCAAAACGCCTCAAGAGGAAAATCAAAAAATTGAAGGAGAAGATTAATACACATCCAGATTTACAGGTACTGGCCCAAGTTGCTATGAATTTGCAGGGAGATAAATCAAAAGAAAACTGAGTTTTTGGTAAAATAATAGTTTTGAATATGAAGGGTTTCTTTTTGTCCAAAGACAGATCTTTCACTAGTGCAAAAGGCGAAATTATAACCAGTTAGATGATGAAAAGCAAAGCTTTCACCAGCTAACTAGCAGATCGTAAGGCAAATTAGCTGGTGAAACTACAGAAAGAAAATTTTGGAAAGTTAAGCTGGAGCAAAGCGATTTTGGAGTAATTAAAAGGATATGGGAGCATCAAAGGATTAACCACCAAATCAAGAAACATTCAGCATCAAAGATTCGTGGAGATTTTGGGATCAAATGTTAAAATGGTCAGCTAAAGTTTTGGTTATGGTTGTTAAAATATTCCAGCTGCAGAAGACATGTGTCTTTACCCTCCATGACACATCAGAGTCATAAAAGTGATGAAGACCAAATGTCAAAGATCAACAAAGAAGACAGTTCGAGTCCTAGGAACTAGTCTTTTGATTATCAAATTATATTTGGTTAGTTTTATTTTCTATATTTAGATATACAGATCCAAGTTTTCAAGATCTAAAACTGATTGTAAAGGCTATAAATGCCTATCTTTTTAAGAACTGGGGGTTCAATCTGGGAATACATTTTGGCTACTGTTATAGACTCTTATTGGATAATAGAATTACAGTCTCCTTTTGTCTTCAATATCAGAATTGCTCATGTATCTTGTTTTTCTGTACTTTACTTCAGTTTGTTTTAGCTTCTAAAGACTGTCATCTCTTTATTAAGCTCATAAACTTGAATTGAAGGATTTCTTACTATCTTGTATTAGCCCTACACCTAGTTGTATTTGGCAATCAAGATTAGTATTCTTCATCCCCTGTTTTAAATATCTTGTCTGATTATTGTTTTCTAAAGCACTGTTTTATTTGAATGTATGATGAGTTGTCTATTTCATTAATCATTGAGTTATCCCATTGTTCCAAGCACACCTAATTATCATATTCTTAAGTTACCAAGCATCTTTAGCCTACAACCCTAAAGAGTTTCTTGGAGAGATAACAAATTGGCGTTGTTGTCAGGGATCCGAGACTAAAGCTCAGCTTTCCTGGGATACGACACAGAGTTGATCTTTGATGATAGACAAAGATCAGACATCACGTTGGTTGTAATTATCTATTTGGTGACTCCACAAGTTCATTCTAGCTCCCAAGAGGATCAGTACTAGGGCGAATCCACAAGACTCACCTGTCACACCAGTGCCCAATCCATAACTACTTCTCAAAAGAGGGAGATCATTCCAGGTTCAGTCTTCAAAATCAGGCACCGAAGGTAATCCTTTCCATAGTTCTCAGAAATCTACTACATAAAACATTGAATCATCTTCCACTAATATTGCCAGTGAAAAAACAATTGTAACCACTGTGGAAGAATCACTTATTTCTTATCAACAGGAAAATGTCACTGCTGAAGAATTGATAGATTCAAATTTGGTTGAATAGTCATCTAAGTCCTTAGAAAGAAATCATAGCTCTTCCTCTCTTGAGTCTTTTCATTCACAGTAGAAAGAAGATCATTTAAACATTTACACTAGCCTCCTTGTTGTAGAACATCTTCTTCAAGAGTTGTCTGCTAAAGGTGAAGAAAACTTGGCTGAACAACTTGCAAATTTTTACAGAGCCTCATATCAAACCTCTTTCCCGTTAAAGAATTCACCTTCTTTAGATTTCCCCAGTGTTGAGGAATCAAAGGAAAAACTATCACCTCTCTCACCCCTGATTATTATGGTTGCACCACCTCCTTTGACCAAGATGCAACAAATCCTAGTTGCTAGGTATGTGCCACTAATATTGTCAAACCCAGTATCATCTATGTCGACAGGAGACTATCAGAAGTATATGCCCAAATTCACAGGTGAGGGTGATGTGACTGTTGAAGAACATATTGAGGCCTTCTACAGTTATGCTAAAAACCTTAATATTGAGGAGGAAGATGTTTGGACCTGAGTCTTTGTCCAAAGTTTAGATGGCCATGCTAGGAAGTGGTTCAAAGAACTCCCTCCTGGCTCAATAGTTGGCATTGAGCAATTGGATGATACCTTTTTGAAACACTGGGGTGATAGAAGATATTTTCTATACTATATTACTGAATTTCAAAATCTAAGGAAACAAAATGGTGAGTTAGTCTCTGATTTCACTAAAAGGTTCAACCGAATGTACAGTAAAATACTAGTAGAGATAAAACCTTCAGATGCCTCTGCCAAAATCACATATTTCGATTCTTTTGACTCATAGTTTTGTTTATTGTTGAGAGAAAGGAGGTCACCGACACTATCTCTGATGCAAGATGTTGCCCTTGAAGTGGAATCAAATATATTGGCTGCCCATAAGTTGAAAGGAAACACTGATAGAAGAAAGCTAAGAGATGAATCTTATTCTTCATCCAATGCAAACCCAAAGTTAGATAAAATGGCTAAGATGTTAGAGTCTCTAACCTCTGAGATATCTAAACTCAAAATTGAAAATAAGCAACTTGTCAAGGGAAGGGGCACTTATGATTATGCGGGTAGAAACCCAAATCAGAATCCCAACAACTTCAGAAGAAATAATCAACCAATGTAGATTTTGCAGAGAGAAAGGAATCCTACTGAGGATCAGAGGATAAAGGCTCCTCTTCAAAATTTTGTGATGGATGAAGATGAAGGTGATTATCAAGAATATGGAGAGGATAATATTCACTACATTGGGGATGATACAGGGAAGTCTTATCTGACACAGCATGACTATGAAGAGGCATTAATGAGAGAGCAGATAGATGAAATTTATGTTGATGATGGTCTTTTTCAAATGGAAGAGAAGAACATATATAATCTCATATCTAAGTCCAATACTACCCAACAGAATGCACCAGCTTCTCCTAAGAAGATTGCAGCCCCTGTCAAGCAAAAGGATCAGATATCAGAAAAGAAACAAACAGACTCTTCAAATGTAAATGCACCAGCTCCTCCCAAGAAGACCGTTGTTCCTGCTAAACAACAAATTCAGAAAAATCAGACCCCTACTGACCAGCAAAGTGTTCTGAAAGCTCCTTCAAATGAGGTAAAAATCTCTAATAAAACCTCCTATTCTTTTAATTTTGAGGCTGAAATATAGAAAATTAAAATCCCCATCCCATTGGTGGAATTAATGAAGAACGAAACATTCAAGAGAGATATCTTCAAAACTCTTGACCCCAAGTTCATATCCCCCTCTGCTGATATTCTTAATATATATGGTGACAAGCCAACTATCATTTTGGGCCAAATGATAGAGGATAGAGATGAAAGTTGTCCACCTTTTTATATCTCTTTCAATATTCATGACAAAACATTACATAACTGTCTGTTGGATTCTAGTGCTTCTCACAACTTGATGCCAAAGGCGGTTATGGATGAGCTTGGGTTAGAGATTACCAAGTCTTACCATGATCTTTTCTCTTTTGACTCTCGGAAAGTTAAATGTCTTGGAATGATTAAGGACTTGGATGTAACTTTGACCCAGGCATCTATGAAAACTATGGTTATGGATATAGCAGTGGCAGACATCCCGCCTAAATTTGGATGTTTGTTATCAAGATCGTGGATGAAGAGGCTAGGTGGCACTCTTCAAATGGATCTCTCATATGCTACTATCCCCATTTTTGGAGGAGTAAACAAAAGATTATATAGGGAGTCACAGCTTGCATTTGTTATCAGTGATGAACAAAATACAGCCAACCATCCTATTTATTCAATGGATACAGGTATGGGATCTTGCATATTACAAATTGATGATACATTACCATATTCATTGTTGCTTAGGAAGCCCACAGTTTAGTCTACAAAAGTATCAGAAGATGACCTTTGGACCATGTTCTTTGATGGCGCTTGTACCAAAGAATCAGCAGGAGCAGGGGTGGTGTTAATTTCTCCTTCAAAGAAAACTTCTCATTTTTCCTTTAAGATTGATTTTAAAGTGACTAACAACATTGCAAAGTATGAGGCACTGCTCCTGAGATTAAATGCAACCAAAGAGATGAAGATTCGATTATTACATGTATTCAGAGACGCATATTTAATCATTCAGCAGGTAAACAAGTCCTTTCAAGCAAAACATGTTAGGCTGAAAGCCTATAGGGATGAAGTTTTGAGATAAATCCATACTTTTACAGATTTCAAGATTTCATTCATACCCAGAGCAATGAATGAATTAGCTGATTTATTAGTTGTGTCAGTCTGTGCTTTTATACCTCCTTTACCTCCTAAATTGAATTACGAAATCCAAGTATAGGCCATCACTCCCTGATAATGTAAAATTCTGGAAGGTTTTCGAGGATGATGCTGAACTCACCAGATTTCTTGCAATGATAGATGAGTTCGTAGATTTGCAATTTGATCAGGAGAATGAACATGATGGTGAAGTTGAGAAGCCAAAGTCCAGAAGTAAAATTGCAGCACATGAAATAGTACAATTTTCCACTAACAGGATCCCTAAAGGGTTGGTCCCTTTAGAAAATCTTTTTGATAATAATGATGTGGCTGTCAAAATGGAAAGGAAGGAAGAGGACTCAGAAGTTTTTTAGTATAATGTAGCTAGTGAACAGGATCCTAAATATGTCAACTTAGCTTCCCATCTGACTGAAAACAAAAGGTTGATTACGGTGAGTTGTTAAAAGAATTTGTTGACATTTTTGCTTGGCAATATGATGACTTAAAGACATTCAGCACTAAGATAATTCAACACAAGATCCCCTTAAACAAAGATACAAAACCATTTAGGAAGAAACTTAGATCTTTCAGCCCTATGTTGCTGCCTACTATGGAAAAGGAGATCAAGAAGCTATTGGATGCCCGAATTATTATACCTCTCAGATACTCAGATTGGATTGAAAATCTTGTACCTGTCAGAAAGAAAAATGGAGAGATCAGACTCTGTGTGGATTTCATAAATTTGAATAAGTGTTATAGGAAAGACAACCACTCATTGCCCAAGATGGAACATATTTTACATAAGGTGTCAGGATCAAAGGTGATGTCCTTTATTGATGAGTTCTCTGGATACAATCAGATTATTGTCCATCCAGATGACAGAGAAAAGACTGCCTTTACCACTCCATGGGGTACATTTATGTACGAGAAGATGCCTTTCGGATTGATGAATACGGGAGCGACATTCCAAAGGACAATGGACATTGCATTCGTTGGAGAGAAAGACAAATTTGTCTTGATATATCTTGATGACATAACTGTTTTTTCAAGTAGTCATGAACATCATTTGCAGCACTTGAGGAGGACATTCCTAAAATGTCGAAGGTATGGCATTTCTCTCAATCCTAAGAAATCTAATTTTGCGCTCAAAGAAGGGAAATTACTTGGACATATTATTTCAGCTAATGGGGTGAGGATTGATCCTAAAAGAGTAGAAGCCATTAAAAATTTGTCTCTTCCTAGATCAAAAAAGGATATTCAGTCTTTCCTTGGAACTATAAAATTTATCAGAAGGTTTATAGAAAACTTTGCAGAACTTACAAAGCATATCACTTGTATGTTAAGAAAGAACTCTGAAGTAAGATGGACTGAAGAAGCTAAACACTCCTTCAATGTTATCAAAGAAGCCATTATGACAACCCCTATTTTAATCAGTCCTAACTTTGACAAGGAGTTTTATATCTTTTCATTTGCTTCAAAAGACACAATTGCAGTTGTACTATTGCAGAGAGATGTTGATGATCAGGAGCAGCCAGTCGTCTTCTTCAGTAAAGTCTTGAGAGATGTTGAAGTGAAGTATGAACCATTGGAAAAACAAGCATATGCGTTCATCAAGTCATTAAAAGCCTTCAGAATTTACATTCTTCAAGCCAAGGTAATAGCTTATGTGCCTTCAAGTTTAGTTAAAGATGTGCTTATACAACTAGACATAGATGGAAAAAGGAGTAAGTGGATAGCAAAGTTAATTGAATTTGATGTTGATATTAAGCCAGCAAAACTTGTGAAAGGTCAAGGCCTTGTCAAGCTTCTTGCAGAAGAAAATTGTAAGCTGCTTGAGATAAATTTGGTAAGTGTAAATGCAGAACATATTTAGTCTTCAGAGGACAAAGGAAGTGAGAAATTACAGGTTTCTGCTCACCTAGCTAATTGTAAATGGTACAACCACATCTTATATTTTCTGCAGACTTTATCAGTTCCTTCAGATTTGACAAGAACACAAGGGAGGGCTTTAAAGCTCAAAGCCATGAATTTATGCATTAATAACAACTTATTGTTCTGGAAAAATCCAATAGGGATACTATTGAGGTGCATAAACCAAGAAGAAGCAGCTAGAATCATGACCGAGTTTCACAATAGTGAGTGTGGAGGACATCACTATTGGAAGACTACCGTGCATAAAATCCTAAGAGCTGGTTACTATTGGCCATCTTTATTTTCAGATGTGTGTGAATTTTTTAGAACATGTGACAAGTGCCAAAGGTTTGCAAGCAAACAACAACTAAAATCCCTCCCTCTCAGACATGTTGTAGTCACAAGTACTTTTCAGCAATAGGGTCTAGACTTCATAGGTGAAATTCACCCGCCTTCTAGCAATCAGCATAGGTGGATCCTTGTTGCCACTGATTATTTTACCAAATGGATTGAGGCCATTCCTACCAGAAAGGCCAATCACACTGTCATCATTAATTTTTTGCAAGAAAACATATCCTCCATATTTGGTTGCCCCAAGAGAATAGTCACTGATAATGCTGCTGCATTTAATGATAAACACTTGGTAAAATTATGTGAAGAGCTGGGAATTCAGTTAGTACATTCTACTGCTTACTATCCACAAGGAATTGGCTTAACTCAGTCATCGAATAAGAGTTTAGTCAGAATTAAAAAGAAGTTGCTTAAACAAAATACCAAAGGTTGGGATTCCAAGTTGAAATTTGCTTTGTGGGCTGACAGGGTTACAAATAAGAAGTCAATTGGTACATCCCCCTTCAAGTTAGTATATGGTACTGAAGCCATCTTTCATGTTCAACTTGCACTGCCATTTGCAAAGTTTTTACAAGAAGTTGATTCTGAACCAAATGATTTAACTAGAAGGATCCACAATCTAGTAGAGTTGCAGCAAGACAGAGAGCAACTTCTGGAAAAGACAAAGTTACACCAAGAAAAGATGAAGGAAATTTTCGACAGGAAAGTTAAGGCAAATATTTTCAAAGCAGGGGAGTTGGTTCTAAAATGGGATGCAACAAGGCAAGAAAAGGGGAAACATGGAAAATTTGATGCTCTTTAGGCAGGTCCATTTGTCATAAAAGCAGTTCAACAGAACAATACCTTTGTCCTCCAAAACCTTGCAGGCGAAGTAGTAGGTGGCCCTTTCAACGGGCGTTTCCTAAAACCCTACTTTTCATAAGGCTTTTCTTAAAGCCCTGTTTTATTTGTACATATTCTTTTCGGTTTTGTTTTTGTTTTATTTCTTCAATAACTCCATGCCCAATGGTACTGAGTAAAACCATTTTCAATTTTCAAGTTGTAATAAAGGCTACTAAGTCTAACTAGGTTCTTGGTGACCTCACAGGGAGGTATCCATCCCAGTTGGAACCAAAAGTTAGCTCCCAAAATGAATCAGTCAATTGGTTCCATTTTGTAGGTGATAGCATGGTCATTAGAGGATTCTATTTTTGGTTCTTAGATTCTTCAAGTGTCAAAATATAGGTTTTAACATTGTACCCTAGAAATAAGTTGATCCTCAAATGTTGTTTTTAAAAATTTCGTGAAAAATCTTTTCAACAGCTAACATATGTTGTGAGGTTGTTGTTAACTGGTGAAAGCATAGGGTTTCAACGGTTAAGGTGTACTCTTCCACAGACAGACAAGCTGGTGAAAGCGCTAAACGTGGGGTTCTCTTCCATGATTCCAGAAACCAAAAAGGGACACGCTCGACACACGTCACACAATCATTATGGAGCACTAGTCGCAACAGATGATGATGATGATACCATTTTGCACGTTTTAATAGGATATTATGGCGGACCGTACTCGCGATTTCATGCTCCAGCAATGAGAGGATTGGAGATGACGAACTCACATTCATCATTGCAGACAGAGGAGAAAGTACTAGTCACCTGACGACATCAAATCAGCATCTCATATTTTGAACTCGCAGTGTTCACAGGTAATATAATATGGTTCCAGTTTTCAAATTGGCAACACGGAAAGCTTTCATTGCTGCCAAACCTTGGCCGAATCAAGAAAATTACAGTGTTAACTTTCTTCAAATCGACCGAGGTTTGAGTCACAGATGGCGAGGAAGCGAAGTGGGTTGTTGTTGAGGAAGGAATTAGATAACCTATCATTTTTACAGTCGCATCCAAATGTGCAGAAGCGTTTCTCAGACGCAGGGTGCATGAATTATGTGGAAAGGTTACAGCATGGTTATCACCAAGCGACAGTTGAAGTTTTTGCCAAGTCATATGATGGAAAGAAAGCCAGTGTGGGCTCTCTAGAGATGATAGTCGATGAAGCTGCCATCGCCACAGCAACTGGCTTACCCAGAACAGGCCAAAGCTAGTTTAAGACAACAGTGACCAAGAATTTGAATTTCAGGGTATATCTCAAGGCAGAATTCAGAAACATAAACTGGAGGAAAAGCATGCATGTTTCTCACCTAGAAGATGAATGGAAAGACCTGTTCAAAGTTATTCAACTCTATTTCACCTCAGAAGGCAGGTATGATAAGTTAATGTTATACCATTTTAGACTTCTAGATCATTTCACAGGGAAGACTCTCCTGAATTTGCCTTTCTTCCTTCATAAAAGCCTAGCTAAAGTGTGTAAGAAGATCAGAGTCGAACCTTTAAGTATAAAAAATGCCCTTTGTCATTATGGCTTGATCAAACTGATAATTTTAGAGGAACTGGGACAAAGAGGAAGAACTTGGCAACACTTCCTCTTCTGGGAAGGTTTTGAGTCTCAAACTCAACCAATAAATGAGCAGAAGAAAATAGGGAAAAAGCAGTCAACTCCTCAGAGCAGCTCTAGGAGGAGGAGAGCTCTTCCAGGACCACCAAAAGATAGGATTTATAACATAAAGCCTAGACGAGCAAAGAAGAAATTAGATTTTGAAACCAACTCAAAGCAATCTACAGTCAAAAAGACAAACGTTCTCAATTTTCCATACACAGATTCAGAAACAGAGCCAGAAAGGGAAGATGAAAGTCCAGTCATTAAAAGTCCAGAGCACTCCATGGAAATTTCACAGGACTATGAAACTTTTACTCCCATAGATGAAGGTGAAACCTCAAAAAGTAACAAATCAAAGAAATCACAAAAGATTAAAGAGTTTAAAAAGGTGATAGCACAACAGGAGGTTCTGGAAAGAGTGATCAAGGCAAGATACAAAGCCTTATAAGAAAATTTTGCAAAGACAAACACAACTTTTGAGAAGTTAGCTCGTGAGAGTGTCAAAGACAAAAAGAGAAAGAAGAAAATCACCAAGGATTACAACAGCTTGTGGTGGTTAGCAAAACGCCTCAAGAGGAATATCAAAAAATTGAAGGAGAAGATTAATACACATCCAGATTTACAGGTACTGAACCAAGTTGTTGTGAATTTGCAGGGAGATAAATCAAAAGAAAACTGAGTTTTTGGTAAAATAACAATTTTGAATATGAAGGGTTTTATCACTGAAATTTCGTCCGCACAGGGCGACAAGAACTCCGCATCATCAGCACAGAAAAACAGTCGTTCATGGCACAAGGATTAACTCCACAGCACAGCAAAAGGGTCAAAACTATGCAAAATGGCCAAAAAATTAAAAAGC